>PVHY01001372.1:0-90659 GCA_004024945.1 Uropsilus gracilis | reverse complement strand
TTTTGTACCCACATTGAGGTCTCCTTTGGGTAGATTCCCAGAAGTGCGACTGCTGGGTCAAATGGTAATTCCATTTTCATTAACTTGAGGGTCCTTAATTACCTTCTTTCTAATAATAAAATAAAATGAAAAATATATACTAGATAATTCATAACAAATGAATTTAGCTTCTTAGGGTAAATGTGTTTCAGGGACCATTTCTTAGAAATTTTAAATAACGGAACTATTATTAATGGAAATTTACAACCACTTAAGGGGCCAACAGTTTTTAATGTAATTTTGGGAGCACTTTAGTAAGTATACTCATTTTCCCATGATCTCACTATTTTTTTTTTAATTTATTGACTTGTTTTTATTCATTAAATCACAACCTTGGTAATGTAATTCAAGTTCAAAGAATGATTAGCTACCAAGACTGAAGATATTGTTTGTTTTGTTTTTAAACACACAGAACAGGGTAATCAAGAGTCTGAAAGATATGGAGTAAAGTATCAGGTCATTATTTGAAGTTTTTACATTTTATTAATCCACCTACTCTGACATTCTTACACTTTTACACTTTCTTCTTTTTTTCGGTTATCATTAACTCTGAATTCCTTGCAGAATATCTCCTGACATTTTAGGAAGGCTTACAAGGACATAAGAGTCCTTCTAAGGACTCTTGAATATGATCCTTCTGGGATAACATAATGGCCTGAGCATTGGCCTATTCCTATTGGTCCAAAGAACTGAGGTGAAAGAAACTATTGTATCCTTGAGCTTAGGTCATGATAAATAAATTATCTTTTCACTGAAAGACCAATAATAGAAAGAATTGATATGGGGCAATAAAAGGACACTAAAACTGACCAAGCACAGTGCTCAAATAGTTTACCAGTCACTGTTTGAATTCTTCATTGGTGTACACAATTGCAAGACCACTAGGATTTAGGGAATAACAATGGTGGAATTTATTTAACAAACAGAGTTACAAAGGCCACATGTGGCTAGTTATCTCATCCTAGTTATTTTTCAGTGTTTTGAAGTACTAAACAAAAGGTGTCCAAGATGGCATCCTCCCACCACAGACAGCATGGAACAAGTATCCAGAACAAAAGGTCCAAGATGGCATCTTCCTGACACTGAAGATGTGGAAAACACGGCAGCCAGAAACAGAGATGGTAGGCATAGAAGTCCAACACAACAGCAGGTACACTCACTCGAGCTGCCAAGATGCATTGGAGGAGGCAACAACAGTGTCAGACAAACAACACTGAGAACAGCCAGCAGCCAAAGGACCTGACAAACAGCCCACTTTAACTCAAGTCAACAGATGCACAGTTCTGAGGCCTTGCCTTCCCCTCAGGGCTGCAACAGAAACAAACCAAAACTTGCAAAACATTTCCCCTCCAAGATTGGCTGTGAGAAGCTCTTCACAAGTCCTTCCACTAAGTCTGGAGGACTGTGATAGTGAGGGCTAAAAAGGCTGAAACTCAGGCGCTGATTCTGCATTTCCTTTTATCCCTATCAGCCTCCACACCCACTGATTCATTCTTGCCCTCCCCCCCCCCCAGGCACATCTCAGCTGGTATTATTTCTCCTAGTGTGCTATTTCTCTCCTCCTCAGGGGGTGCCACCTTTTAACAGCTTTAGCCCTGCTTTTAGCCTACCTCCCCTACACCCTTTAAGGTATAACTCCTTAAAATGTTCCTCAGAATGCAAATTAATCAAGATTTTTTTTTTCTTCAAATAATCAAGATTTGCTTAACCAGTTCTATCAGCCAGTTTTCATGTGGCTGAGGCAGAATAATACAGAAAAATACAGAATTCCTTGTGAAGATGATTAAAAAGTCAACCGAATCTCATAGCCAGAGTTCATATCCTTCAGTCCTAGGATATTCAGTTTAATGAAGTTCAATACATATACTGTTTTGGCTACATTTGGAACATTCTGTTTTTATATATTTTCAGAATTTACACACTCATTTTCATATCCATATTATACACACATAATGCTTTTGTTATTATAAAACAAAATTATCCTCAATGCTTGTAAAATAAAATACAAAAAAATTATGATCATTTCTATCTGTTCTGTAACTTACCTCCCAGTATTTATTTCCACATCTCCCTGACATTGTCTGCCTACTTACAGCTCTGGGCCTCTCTGCTTTCATATTTGTGTTTATGACTATTTCACAATGCTGTACTTTCCTGAAGTCTTCCCTGCCTTCAATGACCACCATCTTGGCCATAAACCTCATTGAAACATTTCAAACGAATAGCATCATCACTATCATCATCATCATCATCATCATCATCATCATCATCATCATCATCATCATCATCATCTTCAATGTGGCATTTGTTCCTGCCCTGAATCAGACAAACACCATGATAAACACTCTGCATACATTAAGGGAAGAGACTTCAAGAAGTGACACACATTAGAAATTTCCAGAAACAGTCCAGGTAAAAACTAAGGATAAATTTATGGAATTGGGAGGTTCCATTGATGATAGAAGAGGGAGAAAGAGGGGAAATGATCACAATATTACAGTGTGAAAATTGACAACATTTGATATTTGCTTGAATTTGAGGGCAAAGAAATAAGTCAAGAAAAAAAAATTATATGGTTTGCTGACTAGGGCTTGTGGGGTTTCATTCAGATCCAAGACCAGTGTTGTTGAGCAAAAGCATTGATTTTGGGGTTGCTTTAAATATATAACCTGTTGTACTTTTTTCTCTGAGAACTGAGACTTGTCTCTGGCAGTTTTTTTTTTTGCCTTAAAGTCAATACAGGAGCCTGATCTGATTGCCCAAGGGCTGTAGAGGGCAGACATTGCATAGATCAATATTCTTTCAATTTCAACAAGGAACGTTTGAGATCTATGGTGAGGATATTTTGGTTTATGAAAGATAAAGATTTTCTTAGGGTTTCTAAATCTAGGTTCTGATGATTAAGATTTGTAGATAGTGGACTACAATATGGAATTTTGAAATAAACTATAGAATAGAGAAGGATGTGACTCTGACATGGAGGCAGTTCACAAGAAGTAAAAGGAAATAACTTTTTTATGTCTAAGTGCAATATTGTGATTTATGAAAATTAGCTATTTGATCATTCAGGTTACCAAAATAGAGTTCTCACATGTATTTAGTCTTCATAGCTTCTGGCTAACTTACAACACCCCAAACCCCTGGAATTTCACAACCAGTCCTGAGGGTAACTTTTATTATGTAAATAAGCAACATTTGGAAGTATTTAGGATTGGAGCTTGTTTTCTGGAGAACTAAACTTGTGGTTCGAAGTTTGTATCATAAAGACTTTTGGGGAGAGGGAGAGGGACTAGAGGTTGAGTTCAATTACCAATATTCACTGAGAATCTTAATCAGGCCTACATGAAACCTCCATAAAAACCTCCGAGTACAAGTTCTGGAGAGTTTCCAAATGGTGAACATGTGGAGTTGGAGAGTGGCATGTCTGGCAAGGTCAAGGAAACGCCCCACTCCTTCCCCACACCTTGCCCTCTGTTTTTTGTCGCTGTTGCCAACTTAATATCCTTCTGTAATAAATCAGCCAATCTAGTGAGTAAAGAAGCTGTCTGAGTTCTGAGAGCCACTCTTTCCAAATTAACTGAACCCAAAGTGTGACCTCTAAACTGCAGCAGGCAAGTCAGGGCACAGGCAATATCCTGAGTTGTGACTGGTGTGTGAAAAGGAGGTGGTCCCCAGAGACTGAGCCTTTCCATGGAATCTGATATTCTCTAGAGTTCCTCTTAGAATTGAGCTGAATTAAGTTGAATTCTTAGACTCTCTGCTGTAGCAGGAATTGCATATTGGTGTGGGGAACCCACTTCTCTGTACCCCTCCCCCCCCACTGCATTACACATACTCTGCCATTGTGTCTAGTGACCCTTTCAGAGAGGAATGGGGGCAGCAAGGGCCATGGAGAAGAGAGGGGTTGGAAACAAAGACACATGAGAACACGAGTTGATTAAGCATGAAGAAGAGGGTAAGAGACAAGCCAACTTGGGGATTTCATCTGTGTTCCATATCTCTTGCCTGACAAAGAAGGAAAAGGACCTAGTGCTAGGCACAATGGTAGACAAACCCCAATAGCTTTAGAATAATGCCAGGGCAGAGGATTTGCTCTTTAAAGAAGTCTTTAGGAAGACTTGCTTTCTGTTTAATGTCTAATAGCATGGCCTCCCTGGAATATAGCAATCAACAAAACAATTTCAAATGATAATGAAGGGCATGTGGGTGAATGTATCTTACTTAACTTTATTCCAAGGGCCTATATATGTAGTACAGGAGACCCAGAACTTTCTGTATGTCCTATAAAGGAATGTGGAAGTGGTGAAAAAACTGGTGAAGGTCAGAGGTCAGGTAGAAGAGGCTGAAAAATGAAGCTAGTACTGAGAAATCTGCATGGGGGACACATGGAGACTGAGAGAACAAGATGCACTAGTTTTACCACCTGGTGTAGGTAGTGGCTCAGGATGTGAGTGACCAACAGGGTCAAGTCTATGCCATGCAAGAGGCTACAAGAACAGGAAAGTAGTTGCTTCTTTTTGAGCCATGCAACAGGGATCACAGACTGCTCAAGATATAAGTCATCTGATAAAGGTAGGAGGAGGAGGAAAACTGGAGGACTGAGTATTTGTTCAAAAAGCACTCATTTAACCAGGAATGTAGGTCTAGGATATCAATGGGAAATAGAAACACACATATACATACACACAAATACATACATACATACATAGATAAATATATAAAATGGCAAGCATGTGTTCATTCTTGAACGACACATGAAAAACATTTTCAAAAAAGTCATTCTCAAAAAAAAAAGTATTTCGTTGTCTTTTCCAAATTATACCTCTCACTGTAATTAGAGATATCTTCATATTGTGATATCTTTTTTGTAAGATGCTACTTTTCTGGGTATGTCAAAATAAGACCTTGAACAAGAGGGAAGTGGATTTTCCACCACTGAGTATTGCTATGTTCTCTCACTGAGAGCAGATTCAGAAAATGCAACATTCTTTTCAATACTCTGCATCATTTGCTCATTTATTGTCAATTTGAGTGTCTAGAAATGGTTCACTTTTAGGCTCACCTGCACTTACGCATCAAAGGTTGAATTGTGTCCAGGCTAATTGTGTACACAACACTGGGCATCATGTAAGCATGATGTAAGATATTCACAGATTTTTTATTCAAGCAAAACTTACATGGTTGGTACTATTATTTCTCCCATCTTACAAACAAGGAAATGGAAGTTTTATGGTTTTATGTAACAACCACAGAACATCACCAGCAAGTAGCAATCTGTTTGTATTCTGGTTCCTCCCAGCCCCATGGACCATTGTTAACATTTGTCACAAATCCAAGATACAGAGTTAGGGAACTGTGCACATAAGCATGCACTTGTTGATTGTATTTAGGTTGTAACATTAGTAGAAGATATATTTTTAACGATTATGTTTCCCAGAAGTTTTGGAATGTTAACAGCTGTTGGAGATGAAAGAAAAAGTCTTCTGGACAAATGAAATTCCAATACTTAGAGGCAGAAAAAGAGTTCAGCACAAACACTGGGTTCTTATTAACATTTGTAAGTGATTTGATGGTTAGTTAATTGAACACAGGCCAACTTGCTAGTATTAAAAAAAAAAAATACAAGGGGCCTAGGCGCTGGCTTGGGTAGCTCCAGCCAGTTTGGCCTGTGGGGGCTGTGTGTGCCCTGGTGGCACGCGCCTGCATCTGCCAGCCAGCCTCTAGCTGGCAGCTGCATCCATTGCGCACCCACCGAGCACCCTCTGCCATCAAGTTGGTTGGTAATAGGGCCTCAGAGGTTGGCCCAGGAGACCAGGACCAGACTGGCACACGGGCAAGATAAGATCCACTGAGGGTCAGGGAAAACGGGGATGTGGGGGGGGGGGTCTTGCCATTTCACTCTCACTCCACTTAATCCTCAGTAGGAATAAGAAAAACAGGCATTGTAAACAGTGACATAGAATGGGTGAGGAACCAGATAAGGATCCTGCTGGTACAACTGGGCAGGATACAGGAGAAGGATCATCATGGAACATGATAGACTCGAGAAACAACCGTAGTGAAGACCTATCACAGAAATGCATCTACAAACTCATGAGGAATGGATGAACCAAGACCCCATCTTGGGATATGCCACTCAAGAAAACCAGGAGCCCCTCCCCACACCGTGGGAGAGAAAGTTCACAAAGTTGGGGAACTGGCTCCACAACAAATCTGCAACAGGAGAGGGTGGGCATCATTCACAAAGGCCATTGGTGGATGCCTACCCTCAATGAGAAATCTTATTAGGGAAAATGACTGAGGGCAAAGCCCCCTGAGCCAGAAGGTGGAACTTTGGGGTTAAGAGGCAACAGATATACAGGGAGAATAGACTGGACCAGGCAGCCAGCAACGAGAGACATTGTTAAACCTCAAATGATCACAGACAGGCTGCCCAATGCAAAGCTAAGACTACAGTCTGTCACGCACAGAATGCTGGGTACCAGGAACAAAGTCCCTCACCTGTCAAATAGACACAACCACAGAAAAGGAAGAGAGACCTATGGACTGAACATAAACCAATAAACAACAAGGAATCTGCATGATTAGACAGGCCATGGTAGAGGGAGGAAGGCATCCCAGCAACCATTTATCTAAAAAAAAAAATTAAAAGAAAAAAGAAAAAACATCTCTAGGCATTCATATTGATGATAAATGAACAAATGGTGCAAAGTGTTGAAAAGAATTTTACATATTCTGAATCTGCTCTCAGTGAGAGAACATAGCAATACTCAGCAGTGGAAAATCCACTTCCCTCTTGTTCAAGGTCTTACTTTGACATACCCAGAGAAGTAGTTATGATGATGATGCCTCTTTAACTATCATAAACCAACATTTCCTTCAGAGTAGGGCTCTGTGGCTAAAGTCTATTTGATAGATCAACTCAACATCATAACATTAGCTTTTAAAAATACACATATATATTCAGAAGACCTTTTAGAATGTTCAAATGTACAATATCAAGGTATATTTTAGACAAATCAATAGATTCTGTTGCTTTATAGTTCCTTCTGGCATGTCTATCAAAAAAGTATGATTTATATCATCTATTCCATAAAAAAACCCAACATGGAACATCTCTCAGAATTACAGCTACTACCTGACATTGAATGGTTTATGTTTACATCCTTGCCCATTACATTTCATGATTTATTTACTTATTTTTGTCTCAGAAGAGCATAGCAATTTATTGATAATCTTTGTCATTTACATACTAGATTTTTCTTTTTATGATAAAAGTCAAAAACTGTTTTAAAGGGCCAGATGGTATTATTTTAGACTTTTTGGACCATATAGTTTTGGTCACAGTTACTCAACATCTCTCACAGCAGCATGAAAGGTAAAATGTAAATAAATGACTGTGTTCCAATAAAGGTTATTGGGAAAAAATGGGTGGTAAGCCAGATTGGACCTTGGGTATAGTTTAACTATAACCTAGGATATTGATCCTAAGTCCTCTTCCTAAGAGTATCATTGCCTCAGACCTTGACAGAATCAGCGCCAGTTTGTACTGATGAAGGAACACATTTTCTCTAGCAAAAACACTGAATGAAATGTCAACTTGAAAACAAAGTAATCAATTACAATCACTGAACCTATTAATAAAATATATACTAGTAATTTTCCAAATAACTATACAATCTAAAACTAGAGAATCCCTTCTTGTTAAAGTGTGAACAACACAAATGTGTTTCAGTTTGATGTAGGTTTTGAAGATCAAAAGTAAATTGAACTAGATGAACATGTGAAATTAGGTGAAGGGATAATCCATTTCCAACCAAAACTTCAGTATGTGTAAAAGTCCTGGAGCAGGAGAAAGCAGTGATTCTTGGGAAACTCTCAGAAATCAAAAGTGATTTAAGTCTAGTGAGCAATGGAGAGAGTGATACTCATTGGACTGCAAAGGAGGCGTGGGTTAGTAGACAGGGCATGAGAAGGTGATATGAAACATTTTGGTCTTTATAAAGGACAAAGAAATTGCACTGAGAGATTTAAACTGAAGAATCTGACTTAAGATTTTATTATATATAATATATATATTTAAATTGGTATAACTGCATTATAACTTAAGTTATAGGGGAACTGATAAATTTGAGAAAATAATTATGAATTAATGGGTATACATAATTTGAACTTTTAAATGATATGTTTGTGTTTTATATATAGAACACAATATGGGCTCTAAATTTTTACTATCTTCCTTATTAAATGTGTGGCTTTAGAATAATACAGAAACTGTACTTATTTCATAACCAAATGCTTGATCAATTCAAAGAAGATAATGAGTTGAACTGTTTGTACCACTTTATGCAAATAAATGGCAAATTAAATGAAAATTTACCAGTACTGGGCATTGTTTCCTTAAGGCTAATTTGATAAGCAAGCATTGTCCTTAGTCACTCCTTTCACAGAGGTTCCCTACTACATGGAGATTGAGCACTGAGGTCCCTTACTTTGTTCTGTTGCTGAAATTTAACTAAGTCTCAGTTTTGAATGATCTAATTAAAACACTGTTGCAATAACTATTTTAAAAGTCTCAGGGAAAGTTTTCTAGGTATGACGCAGGACATAGGAATGAGAACTGGAAATAATATTTGACTCTTCTGAAATATAATTTTTTCCTACTATGATTAGATAAAAATATAGATAAGGATATCATACAAATGGGGCACATGATAACCCAATGCAAAGTACCTCTGCAAATTAATATAATAAAATTAGATCTCCAATAGAATGACAAGAAACATCAATAGTAACAGGAAATTCATGAGACAAGAAAAACCGAATGACTCATCATCAATACTTGTTTTCTGCCATTTGTCACTGTTAGCCATCTAATGCTCATTCAGTCAGTGGTTGAGTATATAAAAATATCAATAATGTGCTGATCTCTGTGGAGAGTTGCTATTAGATGTCTTTCAGATGTGGGAATATACAATTGCTTTAGTATAAAAGTGTTAAATATTAAATGATAGCCATTTTGTTAGCAGATACCAAGCAGCCATTTTTTTTTTTTGGAAAAAAGTTAGGCTTCTATAAAAAGGGGCAGGTAAGCCATCCTTATATGGGCATAAAGGCCATGTCAGCCAGAAGCCAACCATATAAGGCATCATTGGCCATCAGCCAGCAGCATCCCCTTAGATGGCAAAGCCCCTCAGCAGCCAGGTAAGACCCTTATCTCCCTTACTAGCCAGTCCAAATAGGTTCACTTATCCCCAAGCCCTTACTAGCCAACCAAAATGGTTCACATACTCCCAAGCCCCTTGCAAAGGTCTAAAAGAGAACCGTGTTGGAGCTCCGGGTCCTCACTCGCCCTGATGTAACCGTTACATCGGTGATCCAGGTCAGTGCTGGACCCTGACTTAAGTCAGAAAATAAATGCCTCTTGCCTTTGCATTACCCGTGTGCTGTTGCTGCTGGAATCCCACATCGGCACTTTAACAAAAGTAATTGAAAACTATGAAAAGCAATCAAACATTTAATGGATTTTTCAACAGAAGTTTAGCATCACTTTACTTTTTTTATGTACATTTTAGAAAATTCCGCAAGAAAGTCTGAAAATATTCCGTGCAAAATTAAATGTCACTTAATGCAACTTGATGTACATGAGGCCAGAGTAATAATACATCTTTACTATGAGAAATATTAGTTTTGAATTCCTGAAAATGCTCTGAGTTTCGTGAAGTATGGGAAGCATATATATTAACTAAATTATACCTGCAGAGCAGAAAGCTGGCAACATTCTAATATTGCCATTCTGTTTTGTCCAAGGTCCAGATAGCATACTTTATTACATACATTATGTTCTTGACCTTGGGAAAGCGGGCAGGTCTGTTTTCTGTTACTCAAAGGAACCAGTCCTGGGAAAAGAATGACTGGATTATTTTCAAAAGCAAATTGATCAATAGCTACCAATTTTATTATGTTTGCTTTGGCAGTTTTCATTTTTTTATTAGTTCACATGTAATAAGACTTATACAAGCTTGTGATGTCTTGTTGATAAGTGCCTGACAAGTTGTACCTAATAACACAGGCTGCTGCAGTTGACAAAGGAAGGTGCACATTGGCTACTTCATATTGTGGTTTCCCATAAGGGAAGAATATCTCTTTTGGAATTACAAAGCAGGACCCTTTTTTATAGACTCCAAAATAATAAATATGCTTTGGAATTTTTAACAGACATTTCCCTAGAACTTCACAAAATACACAATCATTACAAATTTTAATTAGCTAGATACTTCAAAATATGCTATTTACATTAACAGATGGGAAAATGGAAACTCTTAAAATTTGTTTTTACATTACCATGTATAACAAGGTCTGGAATTGATCCCAAGAATCCCAGTAAAAGAATCATCAGACTCTTTCACTACTGGGAGTGGGAAACAGATCTCCTTTGGCACATGTCACTTTATAGGGTATTCATTTTCCTACAGTTCCCTATTATGATAATTTAGTAGCCATTAGGTTCATTGGAAAAGCTTATAAAGTAATAATGTCGACTACAGGATTAAAATCACTCTTGTTGGCTCTCATTCCTTCATGAATGAGTTGCATATATGAATGTAATCCAGTTTCAGAAATGGAAGCCAGAAAAAATAAGAACTCTTGAGAAAGAAAGTAGGAAGGAAAAAACCCAAACATATATGGAACTATATTTAGAAACTTTGTACAAAAATTTTACTGGACCATTTAAACAATTGAGAGAGAGAGAGAGAGATGAGATATGGTAGAGAGATATATACACATATACATACATATACAGAGAGAGAGAGAGAGATTTACTTTTGGGGCTCCCATTGACATAAATGTCAGTGTCAAATGACCATAGGTTTTCCTTTTAACTGTAGCAATAGATATTATTAGATAAGATTTTATAACTATTTTTGTATATAAACTTGGTAAAGCTTCTAAGAACAATATTTTTAAATGAACATATATATAGTCTAACTACTTTTCTATTGCTACCATTGTAAATGACCACAAATGTAGCGACTTATGTAGCATCAATGTATTATGTCTCCGTTCTGAAAGTCAAAGCTCTGAGATCTCATTGAACAAAAATTATCATGTTGATGGGGCTGCATTCCTTTTTAGAGTATCTAAGGGAGGTGTCTCCTTGTCTTTTCCATTTTCTAGAGGCCACCCACATTCCTTGGCTCAATATTTCCTTTTTCCATCTTCAAACTCTGCAAGGCAAATCAAGTCCTTTTCATAGCCCTCTCTCCTACCACACTGGGACCTTCTCTGCTTTTATGAATACATGTGGTTACACTGAGCCTACTTGACTAATCCAGAATAATTCCACAACTGAATTTCTTAACTTTAATCATATCTGCAAAATGTTTTTGCCATTAAACTAACAGTCACAATTTCTGGGTCATTATTCTACTTAGGATTATGGATAAAATAATTCTGTGGAAATAAAAACATGTTAAAAATCAAATATGTGCTGTATTAATATATTCTTATCTTTAGTAACAAGATACAGAGGTAGTCTGATAATGTCAATAAGTTCAAAACAGTAATGAATAGGAATGACTTTTCAGTAGATGAGTAAGAACTGCAATGACTGCAATGAAGTATGAATATATCTGCAATTCAGGAGTGACAGTCAGGAATTGCTATTACTTCTGTGGTTTGTTTTTTATAATCAAAGTAGTTGGAATGATAAATTTCATTACAGATTAAAAGAGCAATTTTTTTCTCATTTAAGAGTATAGACCTATTTCTCTCATTAATTTGGCGTTTTAGCACACAATGCCTTGGAATATCAGCTATATTTTCATAATGTATGTTTCTTACTGCCCAGTAATGAGCTAGAATCCCTATCATGTAAACAAACTGCAAAATTTCCTGGGGACCTCAACCATGGTAATGCAAACAGAAGAGCAAAGTCATCTTATATTCACAGGTTCCACTCTGTATTTAGGAATCTGCTGTCTGCAGGTAAACACAGTCTTCTCATAGCCAGTGATATCTAAGGAGCCAAATTAAGACGATTTAACAAGAGTAACAACCCAGTCTTTGCATCTGTGTAGTACATTCTTTACTAAGGAAAAAAGGAAAATCCTGCATTGCTTTCCTCTAGCATCAAAATATCTTTAGGTATAGATAATTTAGAGCAAGAAGCTCTAAATAATTATGTTCTTAATGTCAATCTTTCACTGTTCCTATACATATAAATGTCAATGTTTCACTGTTCATATCCATATAAACTAAATTTAAACCCATGTTATTGAAACAGCTCTCACAGTAAAATCTGTCAGACTGCTTTCCATTTTGATTATCTAATAACTTCTTTGCATAAATACCCTTGATACTTTATTTTCATTTAACAGTAAGTAGAAATGAGACATCTCTTTGTTTTTTTAGTGGAATCTGGAGAACTTGATGAGAATGAGTGTTTATGATGTGATTGACCAATTAACTGATTAGTGATTATCACTGGATTTATATATAATGTTTTGCTGAAAATAGAAAAAAAACTTTTAAAAGTTACTTTATTATGTAAGAGATTTTTGAGTTATCTCAGAATAAGGTACATTATATAAAAAGGTGCTTGGATGGCGATTAGTAGTTTTTCTTTCTTTATTCTCTGCTGCTAGGCAGATTCATGATCTTGATCAAATAACTGCATTTCTCCTGGGCCTTGATTTCATTCTTTGTAAAAAGGAAGGATTGAATTAGATCATCTCAAGAGACACTTCCATCTTTAAAAGTTAGTGAATCAAAGAGTTTATGTCACCTTTATCTGCCTTACTAAAGCCTTTTGACACTTCATTAGGACAGAAGTCAAGTTTCCAGGATTATTCATCTTCCCTAAGTAGTTTAAGAATTTAAATGCTTAAACTTTTAGACTTTCTCCAGAAGGTAAAGTGTGAATATATCAAAAACACTCTTAATAAGATTCATTTCTTTTTGTAAAAAGACACATTTGGAGTGATATGTTATTTCCAATCCTAGTCAATTTTTTAAACCTATATCAAAAAATATCAGTTGATGAGATCCTTGGAAACTTTTAAATGAAAGCATGCTATGAACTTTCAAACAACTTTCTTACAAGGACTATAGTATCTTGATGACTTACTGAACAAATTATGGCAACAATTATCACCAGTAATTCTCCACACAAAACTTCAGTGACATTTCCTGTAAGTTCTTGAGACTTACAAAAATTTCACCCTTACTTCTATCTTACTTACCCTTACATTTAAAACTCTAAGTAGAACATCTAACCCTTATACATGCTTCTAATTTCCCCTCCTGAACTGCACTCTGCCCTGTCTACTCCATGTAGACAGGAGTACTACTACTAGTAGTGCATACTACAGGAGACATGTCTACTGTCCTCTTCTCTGGTGACCCGGAAGCATGATGACTAGGTGAAGCATGAC
Source organism: Uropsilus gracilis (assembly GCA_004024945.1). Classification (NCBI taxonomy): domain Eukaryota; kingdom Metazoa; phylum Chordata; class Mammalia; order Eulipotyphla; family Talpidae; genus Uropsilus; species Uropsilus gracilis. The sequence goes on along the minus strand of PVHY01001372.1, from coordinate 77,184 downwards.
AAATTGAAGTATGCAGAAGCACAGTCACCTGCGAAATAGAGCCAAAGGGGTCTAGAAAACAACCCATGAGTGACTCAGTTTACTGGTATGCTGCCCAGTTTCTCCTCATTCTATCTTCGCTATGTCAGGTGATGTACTACAATCAATGATAGCCCACCCAGAACACCAGAGCATGCAAAATTTATATAAACCCATAACTGTTAGGGGTACTCAACCTCTGAATATGAATTCACTGAGTCAGTTCTGCTTTCAATCACATCTTCCATTTTGTTCATTAGGTATCTGAAAGACAGAGGTAGGGCAGAGAATTTGGGTTATGGATGGGTGTGTGAAGATTGTTAAAATATCTGAAGCATGTGAAAAGTCAGAATCTATAGATACATTTGATTTCTGAGAAAAAGAGGCAAAAATTTACACTTGAATCTATTGCTGCCCATTTCATTAAAACAAGCAGCAAGACTACTCATTCTGCTAGTTTTTTATTTTTAGAATTAACAAGATTTATTTGCTGTAATTGAAAAAAGTTATCATATGGTTTCCCATGACTATGTATTCCTTTTATGCATTCTATTTAAGTATGTTCCTCACTTTATTTGAATAAATGTAACACAAATGCCACTATCAATATAAAGTTCCCCCAGTTTTGAGTTAAAAAATACATTTCTATAGTAATTAATGAATTTTTTGGGGCACCTAAAACTATACTTCCAATTACATTTCATGCCTGTGTTCCAAGTTTATTTTGAACAACTGAGCACAGAAACTTCTAATGAAATTTTGGGCCTTCAGGTTTTTTCAACACAGCACTTTGCACTTCACAATTTCTTAAAGCTGTTAAACTGATGCATTTAGTGCCTACTGTCTGTATTTATCAGCTCAAAGATCATTCAAGAGAAATGTTCTGATCTTCTTTTGTAGTCTACTTCAAAGTAAAATAACTACCCAGCATGGCAGCAAAGAACATGGTTATTGTTACTAAGCTAGTATCAGTACTGGTACATAGTAAGAATATTCCAGACACATAACCAGCAAGCAACCAGTATAGTTAAGTGACTATTTGAGTGGATCAAAGTCTTAATATAGAAAGATAAAAAATCATTTTCAATAGTGAAAATTGAGCCAGAGACTTTAGAGGAGATCAAGGATTATTTCATAGTCCATTACTTTTTGAATGAAAATGTCAATTCTTTGGCATGACTACCTACGCCTTCACCTCCTTGCCTCCTGTCTTTAGTCTGCTTGCGCTTCTGTAACAAAATACCACAGGTTGGGAGGTTTAAATAACAGAAATTTATTTCCTTGCAGGCTAGAATTCCAACACCAAGTGTGGTCAGTGTTGGTTTCTAGTGAGGCTTCTTTTTCTGGCTTGCAGATGGTCACCTCTTTGAGCACTTAAGAGAGAAATCTCTGGTATCTCTTCTTACTAGGACACCTTTCCTACATATTAGGGCTCTACTGTTATATCTCATGTAACCTTAATTTTCTCCACAAAGATTCCATCTCCAAACAAAGTGAAATAAAATTTGAGTGGGCATAATTTAATCCATACCACCTCCCTACCGTTGCAATCTCACATTTACAATTTCTGGTCTCAAAACACCATCTGCCATAGTGCCACTGAATTATTCGGATTCCCTGCATTCCCTACATTATTTAACCCCCTGCATGCTATAGTTCACGTTATTTTTGCTACATTTTCCCTGCTTCCTTGCCTGGTAAATTTAGCTTCACCTCTTGTGAGACCTTCAATACATATTGACAATTTTGAAGAAATAAAATGATGTTGATATTCTTACAGATCTCCCAACATCATTAAACTAGTTTTTCAGAAGTTGTATTGTCTATTATTATGCTGTCATTGCCTTACCCTCAAATTTCAAGGAATATCTGAAATAAGTTGTACTTATTTTCAGATAGAACTTTATTAGGAAATACCTAATTGATAATTTTATATTTGAGCCCATTAGCTTAGCTTGATTTCCAAAAGAAAAGCAGCATACTATTTTAAATTAAAAGGGATGAAAATAGGCATGTCTGGAAACCCAGGACTCCCTGGAGATGAGGGACATTATTACTCTCTTGTACTGGTTACACAAATTCTGTTTTTCTCCCTGGATTCACAGTCCACTAGCTAATAGGATCCAGCATGTGTGTTCCAGTCTTGCAGTCTTGCCTAGAACCCAGTTAACTGGGTCATGATGGCTGGATAACAAAAAATCTAGCTGCTATAACTCTCCCCCACTACCTTCACCCCCCCTCCAAAATAGAAGCAGGCCAATGACCTTTATATTTCAATGTATGAGAAATACTGTGCTCTACTTAAACAACCAGAAACCAATTACATCTTATTACTTCATGATTTAAGCCACAGTAGTACCTCACCTTAATTATGACCATGCTTTTTAGCTGGTCTTTCAGTTTCTACTCTTGCCCATGCATGGCCTCGTTTCAATAATTAGCAATATGCTTTTAAGATTAAGTCAGATCAGGCTATTCTTCAGTTCAAAACCTTTTGATATCTGGTAACAAAACAGGCACAACAAGGTGCTTAACAAAACTTACAAGGGGGAGCAGTTGTCCCCTGGAACCCAGCTATTCCTTAGATTTTAGGTTTGTCTCAGCCTGTGCAAGACCACAGGCTTAAGGAGGCAAATACAAATTTACTCATTAAAAAGACAACATAAACAGAGGTCACTTAGAGTACAAGGAACCCTTTTTGGTGGTCTTACCAACCAGTTCAGTCTCTAGTCCCCAAACTGCACATGGCTGCAGCAGCCCTGTGCGTCCACAAAATGGCAGCTGTCCTACCTTCAAGCCAGATGAAGAATCCAAAATGGCATCATTTCTCCTTCCTCCACTTCAAGGTAGAAGCCAAGATGGCACCATCAATTCTTCTTCAAAAGTGTGAGGTTCAAATCCAACAAGGAAAACCAGGATGGTGTGTTCGGTTCCGAAAGGCAGAGCTCCAGCATTCTTTCAGCTTTAACTCCGAAGTGGCCCAAAACCAAGACTCACCTGATACATCAGCAGCAAAGACTTCAGACTTCTCACGATAACAGAAACACAGAATGTTCTCTTCAGGTCTCCAGACAATTTTCAAGCTTTGCAGTTTCAAAGTTAAACCAAGTTCTCAGCTTATACCAGTTACAAGTTTCTTCAACATGCTTTCCCTGGCTCCTCAGTGGCCCAGGCTTGAGCCCTGCCTGCTCCCACATTTGGCCGCTGGTAGCTCCTGCTACTCTATGCCTTCTCTGTCCTCTCTCCTCTCCATGTGTTTTCTCTCCATCCCCTCCCAAATCTCCTCAACCTCTTATTTTTTTGAGACTAGATTTCGCTATTTTTGCTCATGGAACTGTAGGCTCTCGTTGCCCGGGGTACCACATACTCAAGCAATCCCCAGCCTCAGCTTCCCAGGTAGCTGGGATTACAGGCATGCGCCACCACACCCAGCTATTTTTTGGGACTAGGTCTTGCTACATTGCCCCAAGCAGGGCTCGAACCGCGATCCCCAGCCCTTGCAGTTTCATAGGCTGAAGCTTACAGGCACGTGCCACCGTGCCTGGCTTCTCAACTTCTTATCTCTTATAAAGAGCTGAGCAGAGTTGTGAGAAAGGACGAACAAGAGAGACTGACAGAGTCAAAGACTGTGCTATCAGTAGTATGACTGGTAGCAACTTTGAGGAAAATTACTAGGCCTTTAATAGGGTTTAGGCAAGGGGAAAAAAGGGTGGCCAAGAGAATGTTTTACAACTAATTAACGAGGGACTAAAAGCTCAGGTAATAATATCTGGGTAAAACTTAGTTTTTGGAGATAGTGGCAGGCAGGGGGTTTACCCATACATTGTTGGTAACTTTTAAAGAATGTTTTTTAAGTTAGTAAACATTGGACAAATGGAGAAGCTGCTCTTTGTTCTCTGGATGTCTGTTATGTTAGTTCTGTTTTCAGTGTTCTGAAGCCAGATAAGATATGAAGTTTTCTTCATATCACACAGATTGAGTCCTGTCTGGTCTCAACTGGAAGCCTCTGACAATCTCTCAAGAAGGCTCAACTTCCCTTCTCCAAGTCTGCCCACAGCACAATGGCTGCTATCCAGGAAGCCTCTGACAATCTCTCAAGAAGGCTCAACTTCCCTTCTCCAAGTCTGCCCACAGCACAATGGCTGCTATCCCAATGCAGCACACCAGTACTGGGGGCTATAGCCCCCAATTTCACCACAGCTCCCCTATCACTTTCAGCAGTTCCCCATCTTGCTGAGTAAAACTTAAGTCTTCCAGGAAGTCTATAGGGTCCTAAGGCATACAGCTCACTGACCAACCTTCCTAAATACCTGGTATCTGTATACCTTGTTCTCCAGGTGTCTTCCTCCTGTTTTCCTTCAAATAACTCAGTGAGGCCCATCCTAACTATGCTACTTAAATACGCATTTTTACACTTGATTAAAGTATCCAAAAGGGCAAGTTTACTATAGACAGGGAGCAAAAAGAAGGTATGCTCATCATATACAAGCAGGTAGAAATATCCCTGAAAGGGACAGGTTAAAAGGCCTGCATAGTCACATGCGGGCAGTCATCTTGGGAGAAGAGCTGTCTTTGCCGCTACGCAAAGGGAGATTGGTGAAGAGAAACACCAGCATAGTTTCTGATGGGCTAGGACTAGAATAGGTTCTGACAGCTTATCCTTTGAAAAATCACTGGAGAAATAATGTTTCCTCTTCATTGGAGCATAAATTTTATGGGGTAGTTTTTTCCCTCATCTCTTTTGTTTACTTATGCAATGGACATTACCCAGGCACAGAAGTGTTCAAAATATATGTTCAACGACAGTTAATTTCTACTACATGTAAAGAAATACAAAGTCAGAAAAAAAAAATCACTGTAAGGCTCGAGTTCCTCACAAAAGACTGAATTTTCAAGCAAAGGGTACTGAACCAATGGGAACTTCCTATTTGGTAAGTAAATAATAATCTACATTATTTTTACAACACTGTTACTAAACTAATGGAATGCGATTAATTTGTATTCAATACTTCATTTGGCTCTAATAACAAACTTTGAGATAGCTAGTGCTAGTGGTCTTATATTTTATAGGAATGGCCTATTATACACTTACTGTTGAACTTGATGGTTTTCACATTATTTTTCCTCCATCTCTCATTTGGAAGTAAAAAGCAGTGTGAAAAATGGAAGGTGATATCATCTTGTTAGTATCCAAACATGTTCTTAGCTAAAATTTGCTGGACTGGTAACATTAAAGACATTAAGGCCAGTTTCCTATTACAACGCAATTCTAGGGAATTCTATTTCATTGTAACTTTGGATTTTTATATGCAAATGCTAAACCCCACAGGTAGAGAAATACGCTGTAAAAGGTATGAACATGTCTTTCAAAACGAATGCTTTTTTTTTGATTTTCCATGCAACAACTTAGGAAAGTTTATTGTGTATGAATATTAATCTTACAAAACCCTATAGCATTACAGCTAAGCAAAGAAAAACAAAGACAAATGATTATGACTTGAATTTTCTTTCAAACAGGCTGTTATAACGGGTCAGAAAAATTTCAAGAACCAAATTCTACTTATCTTAGACTTACAGGTCATATAATTCTACAGTTATGGAAAGCAGCCACAGAAACAAAAAACTGTAAATGAATGTGTATCCTTTTGGTTCAATAAAACTTTATTTACACAACACATGGCCACCCTATGGACCAGAGTTTATAGCCCCTGTGCCCCAGGTCAAAAAATTCCAATCTTAGTGGAATGAATGCAATTAACTCAAGTTCAGGCATATTCACCAAACTTCTTTCCCTTAAAAGAAAAAAAAAAAAAAAAGTGCTTGTCTCTTTTACTATAGAAATATTCATTCCTATAACTAGAAATAATTAGTCAAAAAAATGACATTTCTTATATGCAAACCAAAACAGACATTTGGCTCTGTAATGAGCTGAACTAAAAAGAATCCTTACACTTACTTTTTACATAGCACAACTGCAGGTGACATAATTTTCCACAATAAACTTAACAACTGAGAATCTAAATTCTTATAATTTTCTGCATCATTCATATCTACAGACCCTATAGAATCTATTCCATAGCAGAATAGAAGCTTAATTCAAAGCACCAAATTTTTAGGCATTCCTAAGAATGTCTTTTTTTTGTTATTCTTTGATACATGCATTCAAACTGCTAATGAAGCAAATACCAATTCACCTCAAGCTCCAAGGGAAAGCAGTTATGAAATTAATCTTCTTAATCTTAAAAGTGATTCTGTACCTTAACTTTGTATTTCCTGTCATGGAAATCTAAACTTTCAATGTACTTGTATTATTAATATGAATACAAACTGATATGAATAGAACTTTCAGATTCATTTAGCAGTATAGAGGTTCAAACTGGTTTTATAAATCCTGAGGATAAAAACAAAATGATCTCTGAACATTATTTATTAAAAGTTAAATTTAGAATTTCATAGTGAAGTAATGTGTTTGTCCAAGTTACAGTTCACAAAATTCCTTAATATATGCATATTAAGATACAAAGCTTATTGTCAACACATTTTATAGAATGTATTTTCATTGTTTTTGAAGCAGGGTTCAATCTACATTTTAGGATCTTGCTAACATCAGTCCTATATACCCGGAGATTACTGGAACCACTAAATGGACAATGAAAACTGGTTGAGGCTGCTGCTGAATGTTTCCACAGGAATCTTGACACACAGACACAGATTTCATTGTTATATTCAATGGAACCGAGGTCTTCCTTAAAATTGTGCTTCTCGTTGGCTGAAATAGAGTTATGGACTGTTAGTTCTTTAAGCCAAAAATGCATGAATCTGCTGTACAAAGACTTCATTCTCTGCCTGTAGTCAGTAACTTGAGGGCCTTCTGTAGATTCTGCACAGCAGTGCTTACATCTTCATATTGCAAAGCACTTCCAGCATATTTGCAGTATTTCTGGGCTCTAGCAAAGTCCTCTGGTGTTAGACGGATATCTCCTATAAAAAAATTAAGATATCTATATGAATAAAAGAAATGATATGTTTAGGTGAGTGAATGCTAACATTTGAAACTACAACAAATATTTAAAGGTTATAAAAACAACCCCAGTTGTATTTAAATAAGTTTTCTTCATGCTATTCATTTTTTTAACTTACTAATATAAACCATACATACATATGCCAATCTCTAACAACTTACATGAACAAGAGTTTTCTTAAAAAAGTGATTAAGTAGGTCTCATAATTTGGCAATTGAAGTAATATTACATGCTGTGCAAAATGGACACATAGTAGCGCTGGTGTTTACACCAGGTTTTCCCAGCTTCTCTTTTCATGGAACAATACACACAGACTAAACCTCTTAACCCTCATTAGAGCTAGAATATAAACATCATCCTAAAAATAGTAGCAAACTCTATGTAAAAGAATTACACAAGTTTTCAGCTTTTATTTTTAAACATGGAAATATTTTGCATATTTGTGTCATCCATGTTAAAAACTTTTAAGATTTTATTGTTGTTACAAACTTATACTCTAAGAGAAAATAAAAACTGATTTTGTATCTTATCCTCTACAAGATATAACATTTTCTCTAGAAATTTTCCTGAGGACTTTTAAGGAGAACTGAGAAGACTAGGTGAGGTACAGAGACTAAAACAAATAATATATTTTTATTCTGCTTATAAGCCCACATTTGTAACAGCATGATTTGCTTATTTTACTTGTAATTTGGTCACAGATGCATAGCAGGAAATGAAAACTCTGATATTATGTAGGTAAGGACATCAGAGCAAGTAGTAATTTCAGGTATGCTAATTCTAAATTCTGATTCCAATTATTATTTTCTAAAATTTTCATACTAACACAATGTATCATAAAGTTTCTAGCCCATTGCTAGAAACCTGAAGTTTTCAATATGCTCATGAATGAATATGAAAGGCTGTCTATTGTCTATACTTCTAAATTATTTGCTTCCTGTTTGAGATGATACATCCTAATTTTAACAGACATTTAATAAATCTGTATGAGAGTTTCTTCACATTTTTACTCTCAGAATTTTAGTGATTGGTATTACCTGTTAAACTGAAATTACTACACTGCAGTTCCATCAATAAGTTAGGCACACATCAGCTAGTACTTTTTTTCCCCTTAAAATATATGTACCAGATTCAATGGTTTTTCAAAAACACTTAAGAGCATTTCATTACCTCATTGTAATCCTATCCAGGTGAGTGAGACACACCCTTGAAAACTGAGATTATCTTAACCACTGCTTACTGTGTGCTAGTACTCTATTTTAGGGAGAGCTTTAAATATATAAGGCATCAAGCCAAAATTTGTTAGACTTGTTGTAAAAAAGCCTGAATGCTTCAGACTAATTTTATTTTTACAGCATTAGTTATAGCAGTGCTTTGCTGACAAATCACTTATTTGTTAATCAGATAAAATGTATACAGTGGCAAGAACTTTGTTTTTGTTTTAGCTTTTACAAAAACTAAATTTATCCACTAGGATATGACAGTCTTAAAAAATAAACATTTCATTTTTTCATGAATTAATGATTTCAATATCTGCAAAATGTGAATAAAAATATTGACAGAAAAATAAATTTCAGATATGTAATACGCATAACACATAGATATGCGTGACAAATTTTTATACATATATAAAACTAATAACCAACTTTCAATTTAGATATAAGATATAATTCACAGAATTACATGGGTGTTAGATTTATTTTTAATAATTGAAAATATTGAAGAACTTCAAATATTCGCTCTTGCTATTTTGTAAAACATCAGGTTCTCCTTCATTTTAAAAATAACAGTAAACCAAAACTAAATTAAACAAAAATAAAACCTATATCCTTAGTTAAGATTCATTTCTCTTACTTTAAAAATTAAATAAAGCAAAAAGTCAAGAAGTAAAAACAGTTTAGAAAAGATTGTTCATGTTCAATTTTAGTTTACCAGATTTTATGTTGGAAATAGTGAATACTCTTTAGTGTACCAACAGAAAAGCTGTTTTTCTATCACCAAGTATTACTAGAAGTCAAAATCAAAGCCCAAGTGAACAGACACTATACATTTAAAAGGTGTTGAAGGGATTGAAAAGGTTGTGCAACTCATACTGCTCATGGAGCTGCTTCTTCACAGAGCAGGACAAGAACTGGGCAGAAGACAATGAGTACTATTAGTCAAGTTCATGATTACAGCAGAAAGAGAGCCTGGATCAGCACTTATCAAAAATAACATCATTCTATGTAAAAAGACATCACTACACCCTCAGTTGACATAAGCTTTTATTTCCAAGGGTGATTTATCTAATGTCAAGATATAAGATAGAATACTAACTGTAAATATTTCTAATTTTGACTCCTATTTAACTAGTAGATCTAGAAATTCATGTCAAGGACCCTGGATAATCTGATCCTAATGTATCATTATCTTCTGGCTTAAATGTACAAGCAGAATCATATGGGGACCATCTGACCTTCAGTAAGTTTTTGCAGTAAATAGGAAGCTCAGTACTTAACCCACATATCCAGGTATTGCAAAGACATGGTTAGGGGCAAAATCTTACTTTTAGCTACTGGTTGAATGATTTTCATATATTTCATTTAATTCTCAAAAAACTTTGAGGTTGTTACTAATACTATAATATTATATAGAAATATATAAAGTATAAAAGTAAATACTGGGTTTCAAATATCTACCTTCCAATTGCACGCTCCTCTCCGGAAATAGTCACTATTCACTACAAAAATATTTAACATATAGTAATACCAATATATACACATATATGTGTATATTAAAAGATGAAAATTAAAAAGATGAATCAGCACTAAACACCAAGAAGAAAAATGTAGCAGGAAAGGGGTACAGGAAGTATCCAAGGAGGTGGTAATAGTGAGTATGAAACCACTACTTTTAGTTGTATGCTCTCTATACTTTCCACATACACGCATGCATGCACGCACACACATGAACTATTAAGATGCCAGTTTTGCTTTAAATTTGTTCTTCCCTAGAAAGTCACACTATAGTTTTCAGGAACATTATTTTTTTAAGTTATTATAGCTAGGAAATATTTTCATGTGAAAACTGCTATATTCTTTTGCAGTTTTGCCTAGCAATAAATTGCATGGATGGACCATAATTAATGTAACCATTTTTCCATTAATAAATACTTTTCATTAGTCAAAAGTGTCAAGACACTAACATGAGACCCAAGAACTGCGAGACAGTACTTAAAAACTGCTGATAGCCAACTGTTCTAACATCACCTCTGAATGTGTATTCTTGCCTTCACTTATTTATATATCGATCTTACATTCAAAAGGGCAGGTTCATTTATAAAAAGGGAAGTTAAAAATGCTTGGACAGACACAAGAAACCAAGTAACAGATACTAAAAATAATCAATCAAGGTCATCAATCTAAATATAAAAAGACTAAATTTCTCAAGACACATGAATGATGAAAACCAAAATAGGCACAATAATAGGTACAAGGGAAAGATGAAAATCAACAAATTGCCCACCTATCATAACTTCAGAAATTTTCATTTTAAACTAAGGTCAGGCAATTGCTTCTTAGATCGTAAGATTTTAGTGCAGACAAGGAAGATCATATGCTTAACACATGGTAATCTTGAACTAAAGTAATCTAGCATAATTCTCCATGACAGCTTTGCCTACATGTTTATGCTACTATATACAGCAGAAAACAAAAAAAGGAAAAGTAAAACAAAAAAGGGAATTCCTTGGATTTGTTTTTTTTTTTTTGGATAATATGCAACCTTGGTTCATTGGAAAACCTAATGAATGCAGGTCTTTAAAGAAATGTATTTCAAATTACCAAGACATTCAGATGTATGGCACTCCCAAGCTAAAATTACAAAACACCACCCTGAAATAGGAGATACTTTAGCTCAAAAATCAGTCAGCTGACTTACCCTGGGAAACTGTACTGAAAAGTGCAGGATCAATTGCTGGGATAGTCTGTGGAGTAGGCTGGATAGCATTACTAGCTACACCTGTAAATCAGAAAAACACAAACGGATATAGAAATGTTATACCTCTTGATTTTAAATACTAGGAACGCACCTAAAAAAAATCAGAGGTCTTTCCGCCCTACCCACACAGGGGTCCGTACGGTGCTGTTCTGGGTTCCCATCATAACTTAAAGGGACACTTTCACTAAGTTGGGAACCCTTGATGTCCTGCAAATGAAGGAGGAGGATGTCCTCAAATTCCTTGCAGCAGGAACCCACTTAGGTGGCACCAACCTTGACTTCCAAATGGAACAGTATATCTACAAAAGGAAGAGTGATGTCATCTATATCATAAATTTGAAAACAGCCTGGCAGAAGCTTCTACTGGCAGCTCATGCCACAGTTGCACTGCAAATCCAGCTGATGTCAATGTCGTATCATCAAGGGACACTGGCCATCGAGCTGTGCTGAAGTTTGCTGCAGCCACTGGAGTCACTCCTATTGCTTGCTGCTTCACTCCTGGAACCTTCACTAAACAGACCTAGGCAGCTTTCCGAAAACCGAGACTGTTACAGATGTTTACTGACCTCAGGGATGACCTCCAGCCTCTCAGAGGCTTCTTATGTTAACCTGCCTACCACTGCTCTGTGCAACATGGACTCTGCTTTGAGCTAAGTGGACACTGCCATCTCCTGCGACAATAAGGTAACATTTTATGATCTTGAGCTCAAGAACCTGCTCTAGAAACTGGATAGGTCTCTGCACATTGTTAGGGTTCGGAGTTGAGGTCACCGGCTGGCCAACTCACAAGTGTAGGTAGTGTGCTACAAAAGGGGCAAATTTTTAAGGGTGTCTGGGTCCAGTGAGTGGAATTTGATGGTAATATTTGCTACAAGCTTTACCAAAAGAAAAATAAAAATCAGAAAGAACAATTTCATTAATTCTTTTCTTAAAATTACCTTAACAAATTCTAATTCCATACATGTTGCAGGCTGATACAGAATTATACAGGAAAATATATTTTGAGTGCTAACATATATGGTTTGGCTATTATAGATCCTTCTTGTTCAGCTTGTTTCTCAAAGTTTAGCAAATATCCATGGGAGTAACAGATTCCTTTTCTACCTTTCAGTTTCTTAGCCAATTTGGAGACATGGTAGGATATAATTATTTCAGTTTAACTTACAGGGTGAGTTCCATTTTACAACTCTGCATGCAATCAGAATTCACACATTACAAATTTTCCAGTTTATATGTTCACATTTTTAGATATCCGATAAGCAATTAGTTTTAGCTTACTGTTAGAATATACCAGACTGTCATATTTAATGAATAGTATTCTTGATTAATACTAAGAAATATACTAGATTGAAAGATTATCAATCATCTAAAAATTAACATAACAGGCTGTTGAAATTTCACCAGAGATAAAAATGATTCAGCAGAAAGTAAATGAGTTGATAAATGGGTTCAAATAGTCAAAATACGATTATTCACTTACTCTAAGCTAATAGTTTAAATTCAAATAGGCAATCTGTAGTAAGGGTCAAGAGGGAAAGACAAGGGGATAAAAAGCAGGGAACAGAAGGAGAAAACAAACTGATGGATGTTTAGGTTGTTTCCAATCATTCACTATTACAGATAATACTACAGTAAGTATTTTTCACACTGGTTAGAATCATTTATGTGTATATATGCACGTGAATATATTTATATATGTTTCTAGGGGCAAAGACTGTAAATGAGTATTCTAGAATGTTTCACAAAAGTGGCTGAAGTTCTAAAAGAGAACCTGCAGTATAGTTTTGATTTCTTCCCAACGCAAGAGAAAAAAATGGTTTGCATATACATCATTTCATCTTATTTAATGTTTCAATGCACACTAGCTTTATTTATTGGCCTTTAGAGCAATTAAGTCATGGAAATCTTACTTTTTGATTAAAATTTCAACCAAAAAATTTATTTTATTTTTATTTATTTTTTTGAGACTAGGTCTTGCTATTTTTGCCTGTGCAACCGTAGGCTCACGTTGCCCATGGTACCACGGACTCAAGCAATCCTCAGTTTCAGCTTCCCAGGTAGTAGGATTACAGGTGTGCACCACCACGCCCAGCTATTTTTTGGGATTAGGTCTCGCTGTGTTGCCCTGGGGCGGGACTCAAACCGTGATCCCCAGACTCCCCAGCGACTTTATAAGTTGTCACTTACAAGTATGCACCACCATGACCGACCAATCAAAAATTTTAAAATAAAAAGGGGCCTGAACAAAAATACATAGTTTAAGTAGTTAAAAAAAAAAAAAAAGAAGTAAAAAGACCCAACTCTCATTCCTATTTCAGGACACAACCAGTTTCTAGGATAATCACCCTTCCATGCACATATAAACATGTGTAAAGTATGTATGTATCCAGTTTAGTGTGCGCGAGTGTATTTGTGCAAATAAATGAATGTTGTTTTCTGCTAAAAACTTTGTGTTCTTGCCAACAACAAAAAACTCCACTGCTTTCCCTATGGGAAACTGATATTTGGTTGTGTATGTTTGTTTTGCAAATAGCAATAAGCCCTCATGTTGTAATATATGTCCATTTCTTAATGTCTCAGGAGTAATTTCAGATTAATCTATACATAAATCGGTCTAAATATTTTTAGGGCTACATAATGTCCCATTCTAAACATAAACCACAGTTTATAAAACAATCCTTCACTGATATTTAGGTGGTTTTCAATCATCTGCTACTACAGAGAATATTGTAGTCCATCTTCTTATACACTGTTTGGATACATATACAACTGTATAACTTACAAATATATTTGTAGAGGAAATGTACAGAAGTATAATTGTAAAGTCATGAGACATAAATGATCTTTTGCTAAATTTGTTAGCTTACTAAAGATCACCCCAAAACAGAACTCCGAAAGGTTAATAGTATTTGAAAAAGCAAAAACAAAGTGAGAATGGTAACGATAAGGACACTATCAGCAGAGGAAAGAAAATAAGAAGACTGAGTTAAGTAAGATCCTCAGTATAACCATGGAACATGGCACTGTCAGAAATGGTTAGGCATGAATATGAGTAATTCTGAAGGTGTATGGAAGAAAAGCAATGAAACAATAAGTATGTAATTTATGCCTTAGGTGAGCTGCATATTTAATTAAAAGGCTAAGATTAACTATAAAATAATCCCATTATTTAATCTATTTAGATTTATTACTGAGATCTTCAGACAGGAAAAGCATGTTTCATGACATAATAAACATGCACTGTACCACCTATATCTGACATTACACAGCGGTTAGTATCAGTGGTTGTACAAGAGGCAAACACAAACAACTGCTATCCCTTACCCTCTTTGTACTCTCTTTGCTTTTTTTTGTGAAAGAACTAAAAACTGTATATTAGAACATACTATTCTTTTCAGCTATCTTAAGGATTTCCCTTTGATAAAAGTATATCCTGGACCTTTATATGAGAGAAAGTAAATCATTCTTAAAGTGAGAAAGAGGGGAAACATCTGCTATGTTTATAAACTAAAAATGTTATTTCATTTTCTATTAGGCAAATATGAGCTGTTTTATTTTTTACTGCTTTAAATAGGATTTAAGAAAAAAAGGAAAAAAAAGGAAAAAAAAAAAGCCCTGTCAGCTAAGAGGAGGTGATTCTAACATCTTAATCTTAAGGAAGAAAATATTATGAGAAAAATAGATTTTGATTTGATAGATATTAAATCATTGGAGAAAGGGACATGGAAGGGAGGTGCCAAAAACATGAAATAAGAAACACTTAGGCTTAAATTACTAGGTATGCTTAAAAGTTCTTCTTGGGATAGCTGGTTAATTTCTTTTGTGTTTATAAATTAGAGAGCTGTATTTAAAATAGTTGCAGAAAGAATCAACTGATAGAACAGTTATAAATACTGAAATGATAAGTCTATAAAAGTCTATAAAGTATATATAAATGAAAAAAAAATTCTTCCAAAAATATTTCATAACTTTTAGTTTTATGTCCCCACTCTTAAGGACAAAAGAGAAAAAAACTCACTCAGGAATTTGTGGATCAGAGGAACTATTCATGCCAGAAAATTTCTTAATAGATGTTTACCTCCTAATTATCCTTATGTCATGGATATTCAATAGGTAGTAGATAATGTCTGTTAGTTTGGACAAATGAAATTCCCAGTATTTTATAATTTTTGTTGTACAAAACTAACAGTTCATATGGTTGAACTTTAGAGCTCTCCTACAGAACTGTAATTCCTTTCATATATGTATGATATACACATATTGTGTCTATATTTAAAATACACACACACACACGTATGCTTGTATATGTGTAGAAGCCCATATCACAACTCTGCCTTAAGGTCCACTGTCTAAAGCAATATAAATTCTCCCCAATCTTTTTGTAAGACTGTAACCACCCCCAAAATGTGTTTCCTTGAATCACAAAATGATTTTTAGATATTCACTAGTTTGCTATTATATACCTTATTTTGGCAATGAAATAGGAAGGAAGAGAAAAAAAAAAGGGAAGCTAATTTGCTGAATGTTAATTTTGTTTTGGGTTAGTAGTAGTAAATCTTCATACATTTCCTTTTTAATAATTAGAACCACGAGAAGTAGGGATGATTAAATTCATTTCAGAAAGATGAAAAACACCAATTGAGGAAAGGAAATTAATAGCTGAGTTTGTTCTTTAACATAGGACAGGACTATGTGACAACAAATGTGCTGTATTCTGACTTTGCCCTTCTGTAAAGATGTTTGTGTCCAAGGCTCTTGATTAGTATTCAAACTTCCTAGCATGATTCAAACAGCATTCCCCTAAGGCAAATAAACCTAAATAGCTGGTATTGCTTATATTACTACACACTGAAAAAATGGAATATTTTAGAAGGTAATAAAATATTTAAAAGTATTCCATAAAATTTTGTTTACAAATTTAATTCAAACTGGCCTGCCTAGTAACACTGTGACACAGAACACAAAAACAATTAAAGTTAAAATATACACAATGATGGTGCGAAGATCAGTCTTAAAATGATCAATTTGATCAATATTTTGAAGTATTAGCAGTATTTGTAGATGCTATAAAGTTGAAAATTTAAAAAGGAGGAAAGAGACTAATAATATTGACACTGACTTATGACTACCTAGTTTTGTCAGATCTTCTGGTCCATGAAAACAATCATACAATATTGATTTACTTAAATACAGTAAAT
Organism: Uropsilus gracilis; assembly: GCA_004024945.1. Taxonomy (NCBI): domain Eukaryota; kingdom Metazoa; phylum Chordata; class Mammalia; order Eulipotyphla; family Talpidae; genus Uropsilus; species Uropsilus gracilis. Next base: position 60,968 of record PVHY01001372.1, on the reverse strand, counting down.
ATCACTTTTTTAGTCACACATTTGTATTGGAAAAAAGTCAAAACCTGTTTTTCACTTGTCTGTGACTTCACAGCTATGAAAATTCCTTACCTCAAAACCTACTTTAGTCAACGACATCCATCTTTTTGGGCAGAGGCAGAGTTCCCAGGAAATGAGAAAAACAAAAAACAAAAAACAAAAAAACCACTGAATTTTACTACCACAGTGGGACCTTGGACTGATAAATTCAATAATAACCCCCCTGACCTAGCTATTCCCAAGAATAGCAGTTGCTAGCAGCAAAGGAGAAAGAAAGGCAGGGGAAGAAAAATGCAACACATACGAAAAACATAAGAAAAACCATTAAAAAACGTCAATAAAAATCAATACATGTAATCATTTTGCTATATTCAAAAAACTAAAGTATAACTATTACTAGATTTAAAAGAAAAGGATTCATTTTTAGGTGTGTGTTCAAATGTAATTTAAAGATCTTATTATGCTTGATGATCGCTATACAATTCCATAAAAAGGCACTGATAGGATATGAAGTGCCGCTCTTATTTATGATAGAATTCAAGATTAGTACCTTTATTCCCTTACCTGTGCTGTGAGGCACTTCTGCTGGTGTATTAGCTGGAGCGTGTGCGCCGGGAGGAATCTGTATTCCAGTGTAGCTACTAGTGGGCATGTTGCTTGGGTCATAAGTGGAAGATGATGGCTGAGGTGGTTGAGTGGGTAGAGAGGTTGCTCCAGCATCTTCATTTCCTTCAACATCTATTACATATTAAAAATATGCAATGTTACCTGAGGTATTTTGAAAGAGGAAAACTATTTTTTTATAGACATGACATGCAAACTTTTAAGTTAAAGCCTACTTATTACACTAGGTTTTATTAATATCCAGTGCTCTCTCTCAAAATTAATTTTCTCACATTTGTGACAATTATCACTCCTTTAAAATTATTATTCTCCAATTCTGTAATCTCTGTATGTAGTACATTTTTCTTAAAAAGTCTTTAAATCTACTCTGCATTTTGTATCTTTACTTTATAAATTTTGAATTATGTAAATGTATTACCAACCACCACCCTTTTTCTCCTCCAAAACACAAAGTATAGTATTTTTTGTGGTTCGGATGTAGTTTATAGATTGCCTCTTCCACGAAGCAATGAAATTTGATTAGCAGTAGGAGACAAACAAGCTATTTTTGTTACTATACGCCAGAAATGGAACCATTTGACCATAATCTCTCACCATCCTAATTTTGTGATTTTTTGTTATGCTTAATTTTCATGGATTTTGGACTTGATAGGGGCAATAAAATTGTATTATTCCTTCCTAAAATTTTAATAAATTAAACAAACTCTGAACAATTATGAGTCTATTGAATCATTTTATTTTGATAAATACATACATACCATTATCTTCTTCAATACCAACAGGTCCTGCTTGAGGAGTCTCTCCATTCTTTAAACAGTTATGGATATATGTTGCCTTCCACCTTGCATACTTTCTGTGTTTCACATTCTGGAAAAAAATTATTTTATATCAATTTTAGACTGCAGCAGTCAAATAAAAATAGATGTTTGTAATGACCCTGTATCATATTTCTGAGGTAAAATGTATTTTTTGCATAGTACAGCTCTGAAATAGTCTCACACCTCCCTATCATGTCACCAACTATCTAGGGATCAACAGGTTTTACATTAACTATATCGTCTTCAAAATACAGGCCCAAATCTCCTCCCTCTATGGTTTTGTATCTCAGAAAAGGTCTGCAACAGAAACATGGGAGTGTCCTAGCAAAGTGGCAATTCTCTTTTGTTTGTTTTTTTTAATTTTTTTTTTTTTTAAAAGGGACTAGGTCCCGCTATGGTGCTTGGGGGAGGCTCCACTCCGCGGATTCAAGTGATTCCTAGCCTCAGCCTCCCAGGTAGGGGTCACTTGAGTAGTGATCCCTACCAGGTAGCTGGGATTATAGGTACACACCACCATGTCCGGCTATTTTTTAGAGACTAGGTCTCACTATGTTGCCGGGGTAGTCTCGAACCGGGGGACTCAAGTGATCCCTGGCCTCAGTCTCCCAGCGCTGGAATTATAGGCAGGTGCCATCATGCCCAGCCAAACTTGCAACTCTTAAGGGTAGAACTAGGCTAAAGGAAACTCAAAAATTAGATATAAAATAACACGACTGAGTTATTTTCATTAAGGAGAAACATGATTTTTTTTTTTTTTTTCAAATGTAAGAAAACTAAGATGCTGTAGTGGTTAAAGCAGATGATATTAGACAAACAGTTAGGCAAACCTGACCTTTCAACCTAGTGGTATGCTTGTTCTGAAAAGCTCTGAGTCTGAGTTATCTAACTTTCACAAAGGGAAAATTAATATTCACTGGGTTGTTCTAAGGAGAACTGAACTGCTTCCTCTCCTAGCTGGAAATTTTATGCTAAATTCTATGAAATAAAAAAAAATTAAAATTACTAAAAAGCACAACAGTAAAACAGAACTTTGAATGCGGTAGTATTTTCAGTTTATATTTTTAGTTGCTCTTGGTGATACTCACTGACCAGTCGCACTGGTATTAACTGTGAACTCACTGCATTGCAGAATTTTCAAACCCATTTCATGCCTACTTAATAAGATTCTGCATTAAAACAAAACCCACAAGTGATTCTTATGCACATCAGAGTTTGAGAGAATATGTAATTTATGTTAAGAACACCTGTAATTTGCCTTTGGTAAAGATCAACAAGTGCCAATAAATACACACAAAACATACAGTTCAAATACTAAGTTGTGTATTTTATGTAATACTCTGCAGATACAAATCAGTAGCATATAAAAATCTAAAAAAAGTCACAAATTACTGAATTTTGTATCATATTTAATTTCCCTGTTCTTATCAAACTAACCTCTAACATATGACACTGAAAAAAGTTCTACCTGCTAATTCTCATTTTCTTTGAGCTATAATGATATTTAACTTAAGTTCACGAAGAACTTTTTCAAAAGAAGCATTGTACTCTTACCATTAAATTCACTTTAGGGATGAAAAAGTTTAATTTTTCTCAGTTTAGTTTGTATTCTCAACACATACAAGGGAGGAAAATGAGAGAAACTTAATATGCTGATGTCTTTTAATGGCAGGGAGCTCACAAGAGCCAGTCTCTGTATCACTTAAGCCTGCAGCTCACTTGGGGGACTCCTTGCAATGTCACTAGTAGCCTACTTCACACTGGCCAATCAATTACATTTATGACATAGTTAGAATATTTTGAAATTTATAGTATTTGACACCTATAAAAATGGAAATACCAGACTTTCCTTCTTCCCCGTTTATACAGTGAGAAAAAACAAAACCCATGCAAAAACAAATGGAGTATCCAGGTAACTTTGACATTTTAAAAATTTTAGACAAATGAAATCAAAGGTCTACAAAGACCGAACTATTATCAGACTCAGGCTTGTGTGTACACTTGTACACAGCATCTGCGATATGATATTCTGAAGTGTCTATTATTAGTGTAGAAGATGACAATGTACAGGAATGAAGGCTATTATCTCAAATTCCCAGTGATTCTATAGTGTTCCTCTTTTGTAGAAAACCTAAGGTAAAGTTAATCTCAACATGTTTTTAGGCTCAATAAACACATGCATTACTTGAAAAACTTTAGTTAGGCAGTATGGGAGATACAAGTCAATACATACTGTCTGCCCTGAGGGAACTGATTATCCTGCTATGGGTATAGAATTAAAATACAGGAAAAAATATTAAAATGCTAAAATGGGACAAACTTTCAGACAGAAAATAAATGTCACAGGAATGTAAAGTACCTCATGGTAATTCCAGGTAGTGATCCCGTACTGCATATTTGAAAGTTGCTAATAGATTGGATATTAAAAATTCCCATCATAAGAAAAAGAATTTTAACTATAAATGGTGGCAGATGCTATCAAACTTATTGTGGTGATCATTTCACAATATATACTAATAACAAATCATTATGTTGGACACCTGAAACTATTAAGATGTTACTTATACCTAACAAAATGTACCAATAGAAAAAATTCTATAAAATATAGTAGACAGCAATAAATTCAGTTCTTATAGTAAACACAAAGGATAGTTCAGAATAAAAATAATTAGTAAATGGTCCTTCAGCTGGACCTTGTAGGATTTACAAGCTGTGAATAGTAATGAATGGTAGGACTATCCTGAGGAGGAAAGGTATAGCAGTCAGACAAGCAAAAATGTTCCAAGTTTTTAGAGAGTGAAGGTAAAGAAATCAATTTGTCATGAGTAGATGATATACACTAGGGACTAGTTGTATGAGTAAGATAAATCCAAGAGAAGTTGTCTCTGATTTAACATCTTTACAGTACTCTAGACGTCATAAATCACGTTCCCGTATTTTTCTTCTTTATCTCTTCAATAACTTTGAGATTTAAGTATGTCATGTTGTACCCACATCAAGACTCTGAAACATTAGAAGACTGACTAATGTAAACATAATTGAAACTGGCACTTAATACCTTCTACACTGTGGACAGTGTGTGCTTCAGTCCTATTTCCCTCAGTTCAGATGGGACTATGCCTCATTCGCAGTCTTTGCTCATGCTGTTCATGCTCATCCCCAGTTTCTTCTTCTGACGAAAGTGTCTTCTCTTAAGTTTAGTTCAAATTTTCATTCTTATGAACTTCCTGATTACCAGCAAGTCAACAATTATTTAACTTTTTTTTTTTTTCAAGTCAGGGACTAAGGAAGTGCTGGGGAAAACCAGGATGAGCATGGCAGGTATAATGCTGAGAGTCCATTTGAAAGCAGGGCACTAATTTCCATCACTAAATAAGGCACATGTATTATCTTCATCCTTATCTTTAATCCCATAATTGCAGAGATCAGGAAATGTAATGCAAAAGTAAGTAACTTACCCACAGACACACTATTTACTCATGAAGCTAGCAATTAAATTTAGGGCTTCCTTTGTCAGTTTTAATTAATATATGTAATTTACAATTTAGGTGAGAATATATGAGGAAATGCGTTTTGAAAAGTCAGTTGCTGAATGTGTATTAATACAGAATAATTCAGGTAGATAAAATGAGGACCATTTTAAAAGTATGGAAATAATTTGCTTATTAAAGTTTAACTTGCCTTGTTTAGAATATATGAAACTAAGACAAGATTTTTTTCGGTCCTGGAGTAATCTAACTGTATAAAGACTTACCTGGATAAGTTGTATTGTGAATATTTTAGAAGTTTCCTTTATTTCTAATTCCATAGTATGAGTAATATAGAGACCACATTTTTGGCTGTTCTATCAGTATGTGAAGTTTAAAAGACATTACCAAAATGGGTTAATTTAGCAAAATACATCTAAATTTTTCCCTCAAAGTAGATAAATCAACACAAATTGATTTTTATTCACAGTATTTCCAAGACACCCCTGCAAATGGATGCTTATCATGTTTAGCAAAGTGTTGGCGGTTGTTAATACAAAATGAATTTGCTTTTTAATTATTTTCATTAAAATAAGGATGCTAGATCAAATATTTTAAGAGGAAACTTTCAAGATGTCAATATTTTTGAAATCTTTTAACTTTTTTTGGCTGATTAGACATCCTTTCTGGGAAACAGGAATTACAAAAAAGAACTTTTACTTTTGTCCCTGGCCTTTAAGTTCCTGTTTTGAAACTGGAGAGCTGAGAATCACTGACTACGGCAAATTCTGGCCACTAAAGTCAGCAGCAGTTAATAAGAATTCATAATTAATTTGTAAACCATTTTTATTTGTTTTCACATAAGATAGAGCAGGAGTTCTCAAACCTGGTACATAGAAGAATTACAGAGGGTGTAATAAAAAAATTGCTGGTCCAAACCATGGCAAATCTAATACAATCATTGTCTATTAGCATAGTAAATAAACACCTTGAAAGTAGCTGTCATTATTCTTCTTCTTGGGGATTTTAGATTGGTCCCATCTCCTCACACTTTATAAATCCCAGCATGCACTGCAAATGCTTTATAACTGGAACTGAGTACCAGTGATTTCTTTTTTTGCTAAACCAAGTCTTAGAAGTCTTTTTACTTGACCCTTATAAGGACGAAAACTGACCACTTCCTCCTCTTGTAACCTCCTTTTCACTTCATTTCTTTGTAAACAGGGTCTTTTGGTTTTAATAGCCTCACTGACTTCTCCTTTTCTGTAGTTTCACTGATTCTTTCTCATTTGTTTACTATCGGTCTTCATCAGAGGGATGTGATTTTCCAAAGGATAGGGCTTTTGTGTAGTGCTGAATTACTAGTGCCTAAAACTGTGCTTTATACACAGTAAGCTTAACAAATGTATGGTGAGTGAACAGACAACTTACTGTGGAATTCAAGTTTTTGTTTAGTTTTGTGTATGTATGTGTGTTTATCAAATACCAGAAATGATTCTAAAGCTAGCCATCCTAGAACCACACTACGTAAAACACTGAGCTCGAATACAATTCCAGCTAATGAATAAACATGAATACTAAAATTTGGCGATGCCCATGACACCCTCCAAAGTATATGCAAGCAATACACTCTTTGCCTGGAAGAGAATTCACAATATTTTTCAAAATAGTGATCCAAAAGAGACTAACAATCTCTAACTTGGTGGTAATATCGCAGATAACACATTTCTATCCACAGTCCTTCACTTCTTCCAAAGGTATCACACAAAAACAAGGGTACCATAAAACTCCCAGGAACACTGACAACAATACAATGAGAAGTGTCTATGAAACACATATTCAACAAATGTATCATCAGAATCACTCAAATATTGAGGTATTATAATCACAGATTACATGCATTTCTCAGTGGACATTTACTCAGCATTTTTATATTTTTCAAAGCAAATAAAATTTCATAAAGCAAGTTTTAAAAGTGAACAAAACTATTAAAAAATCTTAATCATAATATAACATAAAAATACACGAACTATTCTAAGAATATTTAGAATATACATTTCAATTAGTTAAAAGATTTCCAAAAAGGACATGATTATTTGACTTGGTTTCCTTGTAAACAGGGTTTAATATTTAATCTACTAAAAGGAATTAATGTTATCTTTTGAAAAAAAAATTTATGAAACGTTACTTAAATGAAATTATTTAAATAAAGTTTTAAGTAGGTATAAAAGTCTTAAAATATCTTTTACTCAGATTCCCTACTGTCTTATTCTTCTCTATTTGTTTCAACAATCTGTTTGTATATACACGTTCATATGTATACCATTATGACTATCTCAATAAACAATTTGTTCCTATTTGCATTTTTTCCTATACTATTTCAAAAGTAAGCTGGGAGTCACTGTACCTCTTTACCCTTTCACTGTGAATTGTCTAAGATCAATGCTAATTCATACATAATGGTCATCAAAATCAGGAAATGTAATACTTATCAAAATACTGTCTGATCCACAATATAAATTCTGTAAATTGTCTCAATAATGTTTCTTAGCTATTTCTCTACTAGAAATTTCTAGTTGATTTCTCCAAATTTGAAACACACGCACAACTTAATTGTCATGTTATTTTAGTCTTTATTTGGAACAGTCTGTATTTCTTGATCTTGATTTTTACAAAAAATATGAATCCAGTTGTAAAGTGTTTATCAATTTGGATCTGTTTGACATTTTTCTCACGAGCCTGTTCAGGTAATGCATTTTGACTAATACAGATACTATGGCGTGCCATCAAACTTTGTATTCATTAGCTTTAAAAGTTGATATTGATTTTCTAATATTATTATTTCAAAGTAGAATTTTACTGCAAAGTATCTTCTCATTCATTTCATTGCATGTATCAATAAGGACTTATGGGTCCTTATTTTATTCAGTGGGCTATCAATATTAATGTTTCTATTTTGATGCTCACTGTGAGTTGGACAACTGCAACACCTTCAAGTTTATTTCTGGAGAATCCCATGATTATGTGAACATTTCATTCAGATATAAGAACATGGTCTAGCTTCATCAAATACTTTCCCTGACTCAGTCTTCCCCTAACAGCAGCCCTTTATATACATACCTTTTTCTTATTAAAGATGAATGGTTACTTGGAATTCCAAATCAGGTACTAGTTTTATTCACTGCTACTGTTGCATTATTATTCCTTCTAAGTCTTTTCAGTTAAAGAAAAAATGTTTTATGTGTATGTATACACACATCTATGTATGTATGTATGTGGTATATATGTAAGTATCAGACAGGTATTATAAGTATAGCATACATGTATATGTATAGCATATATTACATGTATAGCATACATAATATATACTCTCACTCTATATGTATATACAATTGATGTTTCAACAATATGGGAGTTGTTCAAGAGTGTATCACTTCTGACTACTCCTAAACTTAACTATTAACAGTCTACTATTAACTAGAACCATTACCAACATAATTAATATGTATCCTATATTGTCTATTATATATTAAAGTGTATGTTATGTCCATTATATATTGTAAAAATACAATATATAAAATACAATACAAACATACAAATATATAATATAAATATATAACACAATATGTATAATAACACAAATATATAATATATAAAAATACAACATATAATAGAGTGGCTAGAAAAAGAAAATCTCAGGAGAAAATACATTTATAATATTGTACTGTAATTATTGATAATAGGTCTATACTGTTTATAGGATGAACTGCATGTTAGTACAATAACACTAAAGATGTTATGCACATTACTATTTTTTTTTCTAACTTTTTTCACTAGAGCAAACTTCACTACTGTAGTACTGTAATTGAAGGGACCTCAAAATCTGTATTCTTTTTAGTCTTTTACTCAACAGTGTCCACAAGCTCTACATTATGTTGTAGGGTCTATTAGCAGCTCAAGCAACAACACAATTTATCAATTTCTCTTTGGACACCTGGGTTGTTTCCAGCTGTGGGCCCACTCTGAATAAAGTTGCTCTGAGCACTCTTGAACAAGTCTTTTTCTGGACATATGTTTTCATTTCTCTTGGATAAACACCAAGAAGGAATTGCTGGGTAAAGGATAGGTGTATGTTTAACTTTATAAAAATCTGTCAAATCTTTTCCCAAAGTGATTGTAACATTGGTGGATAATTCCACCAAGCAATATATCAAAGCTTTTGTTTTTCTACTTCCTAGCCAATATTTGAAAAGATAGCTCTATTCATTTTATAGTTTTGTTTTTCATACTGATGAGTTAATCGTAACCATTATAAAGAGTTTCTATTTCATTTCGATAAAATTTTATTTCAAATAGTTAGAAAGACTGCTATAAGATTGCAAATACAATCTCATGTATGTTAGGTTGACTACACTATAACCTAATGTTACTATGCCTTCTTAGTGAAGTGACTCATTTATCATTACAAAATGTAACATTTCACATCTAGTAACACATTATTTTAAAGTCTACTTTGTTTACTATAATTAATATGGTTACTTGGGATTTTTTTTTTATTTAGTATTTGTGTACAATACTTTCTATTTTTTCATTTTCCAGTATGTCTTTGTACGCAAATGTCTCTCATACACAGCACATAGTAGCCCCCCTTTTTTTTAACCTATTCTATAAATCTCTACTTTTAAATAGGAACGTTGAACCATTTACATTTACCACAGGTACTGACAAGCTGTATTCAGGCTGAAAATTTGCTTTTTGTTTTACGTTAGTCTCTTTTACATTTGTTTTTCTCTCTTCCCTACCATTTCTTACTTTACCACTAACTACATTTATAAATATATAGTCACAACTTTTAGATAGGCATAAATCTTTTGAAGAAATGAAAAATATAGTTCTGTTCATTTCTTTTGTAAATTCAAGTTTTCATAATGTATCCTTAACTTTAACCTGAGAAAAGTCCTTTTATGTCTTTTTTTTAAAGATTTTTAATGTTCTTTAGTGTGTAACTGTTAGCAATGAATAATTTGCCTGAAAATGTCTTTCATTTTGTTTTATATTACTTTTTAAGGATACTTTGCTATATATAGAATTCTCATTCAACAGAGCAACAGTTCTTTTTTTTGGCTTTTTCCCCCTCCTAGTCTTTTAAATATACACATTTTATTATCTTTCATCTGACATGTTTTTGTAAAATGAGCTATCAACTATTCCTCAAAGCATCTGTTACCTTGTACGTAACACATTGATTCTAAAATTGCAGCTCAACTAGTCACCGAACTTCACTAGTCTGACTATGAGTTCCCAGATGTGATTTTCTTTGTATTTATTTATTTGGAGTTCCTGAGTGTTTAGGATTTATAACTGTCTTTTCACCCAATATGGAAAAATCAATGGTCCATAATTTTTCAAACAACTTCACTGATACATTTCTATTCTTTGTTGGGAATCTAATTACACCTGCTGGGGCTCCAAACATAGTAGTAGGAATATATTAATGCTTACCTATTTCTGACTAAATTAGTCTTAACTAAATATTCAAGTTTAGGAAGTTTATAGTAGTTCCCATCACAATTTTCATGTATTGCTGATGTTGCTAAACTTACACTAGAACTATATGTATCAAGTAGTAAAAGACATACTTTTTTAACAGTGTCTATGACATGTTAGTACTATATGCTAAAAGGTGTGGAACCTGGAAGCAGGTTGAGAGATGGAGCTTCAAATAAGAGGAACACCTCCTATCTCTCTAGCCCCCTCTGGCACACGAGAGGGTGGTCGAAAGCACATCTCTCACCTGTAACCCAGCTTCCTAACCTCTTTGGAATGTTTCAAGAGACATAAGACCTGTTAGTAATTACTGTTGCTCCCAAAGGTAAATCCTCCTGTTATTGCACATCCCTGCATCTTGCCTGCTGTATGTCACTTACACTTTGCTACATCCTCATTACATCATTGTAACATTTCCTTGCTGTGGTATATAAGTGGCATCTCGACTTCATTAAAGTCGTACCTGGACATGCTTCCCGGGATTCCCGTTCTGTGGGCTAGCCTCACAGATCACTATCCATCTCTTTTGTCTCAATTTCTTTTTCATTCCACACGCGACTCCTAACAAAAAGGCTTTACATCTATTTTCTCATTTGAAAAACAAGACAACCTGACAAGTCCTGCAAGTTTTTCCATCTCAGGAATGTGGATACAAGCAAATAACCCAACCAGAGTCACAGTTATGAAGCAGCATATGGAACTTTGCATCTAATGCCTATAGTACTCTTCCCATATTATACTAACACCACATTATATAAACCTTGTATGCAAAAATATTACATTTGCTCAGATATAATTGAATATTAGGTGCAAGACACTGTTCTTAGCAATTATACAGAAGTGAGTACTAGTGTATAAATTTAGTAAGAGAGATGATAGTACCCTCTTTTCCACACTATTGCTATAAATTCTAAGATTCAAACCTTCAGTGAATAATGAGAACATGAAAACCTATGGGATGGTGTATATATGGAATGCATGTTTTTGTAATTAGATGGATTTCTCCAGCTCTCCTATGGTTTTTCAAGGCTAGCAATTAAGCTGTTGCTTAGTTCAGAACCTTCCAGTACAAATGAATAAGCTTAAACAGACTATGCCTTTGTAGTTTACGTGCTCCAAAAATTTTTGCAGTCTCAGACTAGGATAGAAACTGTATTCCTGGGGGTATATTTAGGGATTTATGTTTCTGTGTCTTCATTTTGTTGCAAAAAGTGAAACCATAAGGTGTCTAAGCACAGTGCCACAAAAATGGGCGCAGTGGGTCCCTTCTCCGTATTTTATTGTTACTAAAACATCAAAGATCATTATTTCGCTTCTCTTTCTGAGTTAAATCTCAAGTTCTATGAGAGCAAGAGAAGATACATTTGATTTTAAAACTAGCAGATACTTTTTAACAGCTTTACCTTTTACCTGCAATTTTCATTTTCTTTCTAAAGTAGCAGAATTAAACTCAAACCAGAGACTATGAAGGAAAAAAGGGCAAAATGACATCTGCTCCTTAAATATAGCTATACTTGAAATCAATTTAAAGTGCATTTAAAGGAAGCATACCAATATTTATTGGCCATAAATAGATTATACAGATGCTATGGTAGGAAAACAACATGTCTTTAAAAAAGTCCCCTGCTTTAAAATACAAAATTAAAAATTTTAATATATCTTTGGCTGACAGAGTACCTAAAACTGGGGCAATGAACTCAGGATGACTAGAAATTTACATAATAAATTTATGAGATGGAATTATAAAGGCACAGTTAAAGGAGTTAAAAATGTTTACCTAGTACAGAGAGGGAAGAGTTGAGAAATAGGTAACTGGCAGACAAAATGCTACAATAACCACCCCCCAAAAAAAACTAACACCAAAATTAAAAAAAAAAAAACAAACAAAACTAAAACCTGAAGACTAAAGAAAATATAGACTATTTTGGTTCCTTGTAACTATGAGTAATGACATGAAAATTTAAGGGAAAAATACCAGGATCTAGACAAAGAAAATGCTGCACCTGACCTCGTAATTTAGAAGAGTTATGAATAAAAGTCTATAAACAAGCATGAACATTATTCCCATCTTCAGATAGAAAAGTGAAAAGCTAAAACTACAGCAACTTTTAAAATATCAACTAAATAGAATTTTACTCAGTGTGAAAACTTAATATGAATAGAATGAGACAAAATCTGTCTCCTTCCAAGAACATGCTGGGTTAATTCATTCTCAATGAATCACTTGTGTCAAACTTGACTTGTGTAAAACTCAAGTCAACATGTATAATTCAATACCCATCCAGTTAATAAGGTCTAAATGTGGCAGAGTTAAGAAAATGGAGAAATATACTTACAGAACAGAATAATGCAGCTAAGACTTGAAGAGAAGGTGAGGTTTAGGCAAAGCAGGCTAAGAACACAAACTTTCCACAGGTGCAGTCTGAGGGTGGTAAGCAGACTTCATGACAAATATGAAATCAAACTGGTTAGATATAGGAGTAGGAGTCTAAACCTGCTACGCCTAGAATTGAAAAGATACTGGCGGTTCTTCAGTAACACAGTAATAGAGAACAGGCTTAAGGGAAAGAGGGTAGCCCAAAAAAATTAATTAGGTATACTGTAGAGATCTAGCTTGTGAATTAGTGGTATGTTTTAAAAAAAGGTTGGGATAGTAAATAAAATGGATATAATTAGAAGAATCAAGACCTTTACAAACTAGATACATTTTTTTAGATGATCCTAAAACAGAATATTGGCTACAAAATAACAAATTAAGTGAGATTCAAGCTAACCTAAGTCAGATTCAAGAAAATATCAAAACTGAGAGTCCTTCACAAATGCTATCCTCAATGTTTCAAAGCATTGAAATTATCACCCCTTACTCTATTTATCTTACCCTAATTAAAATAAAAACAAAAAAGCAAAAACATCTTTACAAAAGGTTGGCTGTTAGGTACTCATGTCTTCAAATCACTAATTTCTATATTAACTATGTCAATATTGCTATTCTATTTTTCCTACTGGAAATTTGCTCTTTGCTATCAACTTTCAGTGATTTTACTTTCTTATTTTTCCCCCTTTTTTTTTTGAGACTAGGTCTCACTATTTTTGCCCGTGGAACTGCAAGCTCATGTTGCCCGGGGTACCACAGACTCAAGTGATCCCCAGCCTTAGCTTCCCAGGTAGTTGGGATTACAGGCACACACCACCACAGCCAGTTATTTTTCTGGAACTAGGTCTTGCTACCTTGCCCCAAGCCGGACTCGAACCACGATCCCTGGTCCCTGTCATGGTTTCCTAGGCTGCTGCTTACAGGCATGTGCCACCGTGGTTTTACTTTCTATTATTATTTATGTAACCTACAGTATTCTACCTCTCCTTTTAAAAAACTTTTTAAATTGAGGTAACACTGGTTAACACTTTGTATGAGTTAGAGGTATAGGATCATAATCTTTGGATGTACTATTCTCCTTTTTACAGCTTCTTATCAAAAACTATTTTTACTTTTCTCCTCCTGATCTATGCTTTCTCATCTTTGAACTTTAATCTCTTTTCCCATCACTTCTCACAGACGGCAGAACTGCAACAGGACTCAGAGACCCTCTGGCCCAGGTTTCCCACTTCATTGAAGAAAAATCCAGAGAAGCAGGTGAAACTGACTTCTTGGTTTGGAATTTAGGACTTGGCTCTAACCACTCTCCCTTTTCCTTTTAGAATAAATTTTTAGTGTTCGTAGGAAAATACTGTTAATATATGAAAACAAAACAAAAATTAAAAACCACTGCTATTTAAAGGTGGTAAAACTAGAAGGTAATTGAAAAGTACATCAAATTATAGAACAATTAGAATGCCTTTTTCCTCCCCATTTTTTAATTTTATAGAGTTTGCTGTTTCTCAGTTAATTTTTTGAGTCAGGAAAGAATTATTATTAAAGAAACTTACAGCTTAATTTAAAAGTGATACAATATTATGCATTTAAATCATACCACTCACTTCCCTTGAGTTAATGATTAAGCAATAAGCAAGCTAAAGTCCTGAAATATACCCATAGGAGTATATATTAAAAGAAACAAGTCTCTGCCCACCTGAAGTCCTTAAAAACGTATTCTTTTCCCACCTGTCTGTTTCCTGTCTTTGTCTCTGCTATGTTTTCAAAGTACAGGATGAAACTAAAGTGGAAGTGGAAAGGAGGATATGAGTTAAAATTGCTAAAAAGCTATGAATAACCAGTTTAAACTCACGGTTTTGAACTATCTCATCTTGAACGGATCAAAAGTTTTGATATATTTACACAATGGATTATTACTCAGCAATCAAAAAAGACAAACTCATGCCATTAGCAGCAACATGGATAGAGCTGGAAGGAATTTTGCTGGTTGAAATTAGACAGAAAAAGACAAATATCAGATGGTCTCACATCTGTGAAATGTAGACAAACAGAAGAGCAAGAAATAGTAAAAGCTAACAAGTTTACTATAGAAATAAAACACCTAGCAAAGAAGGGAGGAATGGAACGAATGAGGGGAGAGAGGAACTTGAGGGAAAATGGTGATGGGTCATGATTGATAGAGTGGTGGTAAAAATACAGAGACTACAACAATGCCAAAAAATAAATTAAATTAAAAAAAAAACCCAAAACTTCTGACTTCAAGAAATGTAAGATAATAAATTTATGTTGTTTTCAACCCCACACACGTATACATGCGTGTACCCTCCCCCTGCCCAAAACATATCTTGTATTTTTAAATAGCTAATTTGGAATAAGAAATGTTACCATAACTGTGCCTTGTTTTAGGCACAGTGTTTGACTTATCAGACAACACAAATCTTAGATTATCTTAGACACCAATGAAAACCAATGAAATAGGACTGACAATGTTTACTATGCTTACCTATATTGCTAAGAGCTGATAAAGGCATAGTTAAGAGCGTACTCCTCTCTGTTCCACTCAAGTGGAACATTATTTAGTTATTAAGCATTTTAAATCATTTTTCAAAAAACCTCAGTCTCAGTAATAATGAAGATGCCATTTCAAGAAAGGAAAAATTATGGAACAAGAAACAACACTGAAAATAGGGGAATCAATCTAAAACCACATTGGTAAAATTAGC
Organism: Uropsilus gracilis; assembly: GCA_004024945.1. Taxonomy (NCBI): domain Eukaryota; kingdom Metazoa; phylum Chordata; class Mammalia; order Eulipotyphla; family Talpidae; genus Uropsilus; species Uropsilus gracilis. The sequence continues at coordinate 45,403 of PVHY01001372.1, read as the reverse complement.
TGGCTGACAATTTTGATATATGGATAGTCTTATTAGCACTTTCCTTGTGGTTTATTGGTCAAAAGTCAGTTTACTAGTTACATACACATAAGATCACTGTAAAATAGTCAATAAAAGGAGCATCAGTGTGAAGCATATCCATTTTAATAGATGCACATACACAATTTGTTAGATGTACAAACTTTGAAATTATAATACCCAAGTTAGTGAAAAGCACTTTATGTAACTGTACACATCAGGACATATTTTTAATTTAACTATGTAGAATTTACCTGAGAATCTAATAAGTCTTGACTTCATAGAGACTTCCTTTGTCTTGCTGATATTAGAATGTCTAATTTTTTTCTCTGTACCATTTCAGATCCTTCCAGCTCTCTGGATCTTTTAACCACTAACACAGATGCAATTTCTTCATTCTTGTAGAGTGTAAGGCAGATGGGCTTAGGTAACAAGTTGAATGGTGAGACAGGGAAATAAAAGAGTGCTGACATTTTGGGAACATAATTCCTTTACTCTTCTATAGATACACTTTAGTATTTTTGGTTCTAATTTACCCTTCCAACTTCTTTATAAGTCCTCTCATTTGCCCCATTCAAAGTCTCTGCTCTATGTTCAAATAACTAAGGAAGCTGTTCTTTGTTAAGGAAATTTAAATATAAACCTAGATTCTTCTTCTGAAATGCAGATGAATCATGTACTAATTATGTGTGAAGATATTATGTGTTCCTTCAGTAAAAACAAACACAAAACCTACTTACATAAGACTTCTGGACATTTTGTTCTTTTAATTTCATCTATTACTTTACCTATTATTTGGGCTCCCCATTACTGGCAATAGTAACCTCAAAGGAATGTGTCCTTGCTTAAGAGATATGTGAGCAAAGCAACTTCCCCAAAGAAAGAATAAGTAGAAGAGACAAATGAGTGTCTTAGAAAGTATCTGGCAAACTGATTTGCTGTTTCGTTTTAACAGGAACTTCTCCTATGGTATCATGAATTTCGACCACTTCTCTGACTGCATTCCTTCAGTCGCTTCTTGCCAGGACGTTTATTTGACCATCCGTCTTTCAAGACCACCCTTTTAACCTGAAGGTTTATGTAACTTCCTGACTTGAACTGTTATTTCTATTTTGTGAGTTGTGTTCTCAACTATTTACTTCTAAGAATATTTGACAATTTCTTTTGAATGCCATATCTGTACCTTAGACTTAAAAAAAATCTTATTTGAACATATTATTTTTCCATAAATTAATATTAACCCACCTTGCAGGAAGTTCCACAGGAATCATTTGCTAGTTAATTTTCCAAATCACTGAAATTCTACTTTACACTGGTTACTATGACAAAATTTTACCACATAAGTACCCCAAATGTTTATTTAAAAATATCACTAAATGAAGGCTCTAAACCTTCTATTATTTGTCTAATCTGATTTACAATTTACTTTTCTAACGTGAAGCTTCAATATTCTCCTTCGTTCACTTGGTATTCTCTATGGCCCTACTCATTATATAAAGCTTTCCAAAATGTCATATTTAAATCACCTCTGATTCCTAAAGCATATAGCACAACGCCTCATACTAGTAGAGTAGAGAAGAAAGGAAATCCAATTCACTGGATATGGGAGAAGAAACACAACTAAACATGAGTAGATCCATGGGGCTTTAAGAATACAAAAAGGTGAACATTTCAGGTTTTCAAATTCCAGGTCTCAGCTTTCTTTGTTATCATTCAGTCGCAAGAAAATTTAATAACAGTGGCTCCTCATACTCCACATAATAGAGGATGTTTTGGAAATATCTGGGGGGGAAGTAGTTTTTGGTTGTTTGAATGATTGGAGAATGGGAATGCTGTGTGGACAAGGGCTAGTGATACTTGATATTTTGAAATAAAAGGAAGTCATATTTGGCACAATTTTAAAATGTCCTGCACAGCTCTGCTAATGCAAAGACCTAGTTTATAATCATTAAATTAGAAACTTCACTTAATTTTATATATAAATGGCATTTTGCAGTTTTGAGATACTGTTTTACAAAACCATAAACATCTCACAGATATATTGTATTTTCTTTTGTTTAGACAGAATGAGTTACTCATCACTTTGGAAAAAAACAGGGCAATGCTCTTCATATATTCAAATCACCAGTATTCTATACATCTATCAGTTTTATTTGTAGTTCTTTTTTCTGCCTCTTTTTACATTAATATTGTCCCTCAGAAAACAAGTTTTCCACATTGACGGTAAGAACTATGAGTGGAAAAAGCACTCACAGCAATGAGTTTGTCACTTAGCTTCAATTTGCTCATGCATAAAATGACTATTAGTTATCTTACAGGGTCATAAAAAAAGTTGATGAAACACCTATGAAGTATCTCATAAAGATATGAAATTCTAACATAATGAAATAAATGAGAAACAGTATTTCTGACTACAAATAAAATAGGAAAAATAGCCCTAATAATTTTCTGCTTCTAGTATGTTTACCAAATAATAATGCGAAATTTAACAACACTAAGGATCTGTAATACTTAAACACTTAATAAAATTAAACTGTAGTTATTCAGCTCAGTAGTCATGCATTTACTATAGTAAGAGTTTACTATAAAAAATAAGATATATTATGAAAAATTACTTTATCTCTTATTCTTACATTTTAACAACGTGAAATGCTACTCTAAGCAAAGCATCAACAAAACTGACAATAGAGCAACAGTACTGATCTTCTGCTATAAAACAACAGAGTGTAAACTTACTTCATCAGTGAGTTCTCCAAACACTGTTATGACATCAATTAGAAGACTTGCAGTATAGAAGGACTTAATCATGTTTCTGGAAAAGAGTTTTGGTTTAGTTTAAATGAAAACATGAATGTGTCCTACTAGTCCTGTAATTATAAGAAAAAATTTCAGTGTTTATAAAGTCCTCTGAAATTAAAGGTTTACGTAAAATTGGATTTCAAAAATACAATGGAGCTCCTTTTTTTATCTGCTGCTGGAAGTAACACATAAGTTAATATGTTTATAACAAAGTTTTATGGTTTATTTTTGATTTTAGAAAATGTAGTTATAGTGTTACCTGAATTCCTAACAATCCATGTACATTTCTTTATATTTATATAACATTACAATAATGACAAATCATTTGAATTAGCAGGGTTGGGAATTTTTAAAATCATCACAATTGAACAAGGATAATTTTGGATAAAACCTATTCTTATATTCTATTAAATATCAAAGAATGGTCAGTTAAAGATGAACCTGGTTTGGGTAATTTTCAGTCATTTCTCTAATGACAGTACTGCACTTGTAACCCATAAATCATTTTCAGATTCTGCAAATAAACAAAAATCTAAATCATCAATCAGTAAGTTAAAACATATTCCACAGAAATCTGATTCTCGTTATAATTAGATAATACTTATTTAATATATAAAAATTATTTAAATAAACACGTACATTAATTTTCCCCTTTACTTACTTATGAAATCGTCCAGCACGATCTTCATTATCTGCATACAAAAACATTTTCAAGGCATAATTCTCCAAATGGGCACAACCAACTATTTCTTGAGTGACAGCTTCATTATCACCCAATTGTTTCTTAAGCTATAAATAAAACCAGACACAAAGTTTATAGCTCTTGACTCACAAAAGCATATGTTTAACAAATAACCTAGTCATTATAAGAAAACTATTTTACATTATTTTCTATAAATATGTTGGCAATTAAATCTTGTAAAAATAGTTGCTGTTTCAAGTTATACAAAACAAAATCCAAGAGCCCAAGGTATTTAAACAAAAACAAACATTTACAAAACTTTAATAATGCACACTCATGATATTCTACAAAGTGTAATTTAGCTCTGAATGTCAAAATAAGCAAAAATAAAATAACATATTCAAGTATCTATATATAAAGTGTCCAAAAAATAGTTCCAAGTATCCCAACATAAAATTAGGAAATTCTTTTCTAACCACATATAGTGAAAAAATTTATTTCTATTTCAATTTCCTTTATCAAATATATAAAAAACAACACTAGGAGGATCACTACATCTTAAAATAGTACTGCTATATAATAGAACATTCAAAAAAAAATTCTTTTTCAAGGAATAAACATTTTATTTTTTAAAGCTTAAAAAAAAAAACTGATTACATTTATTTTTCACATGGTTGTATACCCTGAGATTTTCCCACCACCTTGTCACCCACGAACTCCTATCCCAATCTCTCTTCTCATCCCTCCCTTGCCTTATGCTTTAGTTTTGTCAGTTTGTTAGTTTTAACTTTCTCTTGTCCTTTTGTTTTTTCCCTATATCCCACATGTAGGTGATATCACTATCTCTTTTTCTTAAAAAATGGAGACATAATTCTAAGTAAGGTATATAATGACAAACTTAGAATTTGTTTATGAACACTTTTAAACTGGTAGATATATATATCTCAACACAACTTCAACTCAGGACATCTACAATAACATGGAATAAGATATAATAGTATATGCAATGGTGATGAAATCTAATTTATGCTTACAACTCCCTTAGAAGTATAACTGTACTTTTCCCCTCAGCTATAATGTGGACTGCTGCCAAGGGAAACAACTGCAATAACAACACACACACACACACATACATGCATAAATGAAATACAAAATGGCATTTTAAATATTAGTTACAAATTATCAGGATGAACTTACAGCTTCTAGCTGATCCATTAGCTTTGACAGAAATTTATGACATTCGGGAGTTTTAGAATCAATCTTCATTCCAGTTTGCATCGAATATAAACGACCTATAAAGAAAAGAAAAAAATGTTAAATTGGCCTGTTTGCTACTGTGTTTATAAGCTACAAGGTCAACAAAAGGAGATAATGTTTTGTGTGTGTGGAAAACAATGTGCTAGTCATGTTGATATTTTCATATATTTTCTATTCTTTGGTTGTTGTAAACTTTCAAAACAATAACAAAAAGATCTGAACAATTTAATTTTTTAACATCTTTTTGTATGAATGAATGTTTAAAAAAGGCTTTGTCTCTTGTCTCATAAATGATTTAAATTTTAAATGAATTCAGAAGTAAAACTTATTTTCAAATATAAAGAACACAAAAATATTATCCAAATAGCCAAGCAATTGATAATGATACAACCATTTACTAAATAATGTTTTCTCTTTTGATAGTTTTTGAAACAAAGGATTAGATCCACTGTCAAAGGGACCTGTAACTTAACTGGTAACTGGGGGTACTTTGAAAAGCAACCAAATGAACAAGAGAGTTTGCTAAGCGCCGGGACAGGTGATACTGATAAAACACAGGCTAAGAAAGTAGGAAATACAAATTATTAATTAAGGCAATAGGGAAAATAGTTTCAATGGTAAAACATTATAGACAAAGGAAAATGCTAACAAACCAATTAGTGATTTTTGTGAGTATTACAATGCTCCATAGTGTGGACATATATTCTAAATGAAGCATATCTAGGTAGCTGTTGGACGTTTATCAGTACAAATCACATTACCACTACATACCTTATCATGTGTACATTCAGAATTATCCCGAGGCAGCTAAGACAACATGGAATTGCTGGGTCATAACATTGATATCTTGTTCTTTGAGAACTACTCTTAAACTCTCCTCCCAAACAGATTACCAATATACAGCTATATCTGCAAGAGAGACAAGTACCCACTTCCCCCCCCCCAGCTCACACAAACACACAAAAGAGGGTATCATTAAAACTTCCTGTAATTCTCAGAACTATAAGTGCTATTATCTCAGTTTGATTTCCATTTTCACTCCGGAAAAGGTATTAGATATTTACTAGATAGCTCTATAACCTCCTTCATGAATAGTTATGAAAACAAAAATCTGCCCTAAAATTTTCCATTGGGTATTTTTTTGCTTTCTAACACACACCAGTGGCAGTTCTTTGTGTTGCTCTTTCTACCCTAATGATTTAAATGTCACTTTTATCATTTATTAGCATAAGTTAAGTGTCCACAGGACAAAAGGCTTCATTTCTGAATACTAGGCTATCCTCTATTCTTATCTACTACAGTTTTATAACACCAGAGATATCAGTCAGATACCCTCAGGATTTCCAATTCTCAATGTATTAATGAACACACAATATATATTTAAACTATCTGTATGCACCTTCGATTTTAATAGCTTTATCTGAAGGAAGTATTTTTTAATGCTCAGGTTTTTGAAACCTAGCTCACATTATAAAGCTTGAAATCTTATTAATATATTTCTACTTATTAAATGTAAGGGTTCGATCCATTTAGGTATTGATGAAAGAAAAAGAAGCTGTAAGTATGGCAAAGATTCACAACGCCACATAGTATTAAAAACAAGGAGTTTTCAGTTCTCACTGTATAGGAGCCAACATTAGGTATCACTTTCAGCCAAATGCTGATACTAATTTGCTAAGGAAAAAAGACACTATTTGAGTTTAAATAACCGCTGTTTTGATGAACATTTTCTGTCTTCTCTCATTTATGAAATAATTTTCCTTTTTTAGCAAAATGGCCAGGTTCTCTTTCTATCTGTCCACTGTTTTCAGTCATCTGACCCCACTGCCAACTCAGTCTTGTTTTTCAAAGCATGACTGAACACTTTATATCTGTCATTTCTTTTTGAGTTGTTCAGGATCTGCCCTGCTTCATTTTTTTCAAATTTAATGTGTAATCTAAATTGAAAGTTTCTGAAACCCATATCAAAATCCTTAATCTATCCTTTCTTTAATGATTATGATTTCTTCTTTATGTATTTTCATTCATACATCCTACCTATTTGATCTCACAGCTATATCAGATCAAATGTCATCTCTTTACACAGCATCTGTAACTCATATACCCTTCCACCCCCATTTTAGTGTTTCTTATTGTATCACCAAAAATTTTGGAAGAATTTTAAGCATTCTTACTCTAATTTTTAAGAGGAAGCTTTTAATTGAGAGTAGAGATTGATATAGCTAGGCATTTATTGTATTTTTAGGAGGTAATCTGAGAAAGTTTGATTTGAATTGTGCCCTAACAGTGGGCTGCCTCTACATGGGAACTGAAATTTGAGTTGTAAATGCCTCCGAAATACTGAATCAGAATGCTAAGGACAGCCAGTTACAGTTTAGGTTTTTACAGTTTAGGTTTTAAACCGGTCTGGTTTAAAACCTAAACTGTAACTGGCTGTCCTTAGCATTCTGATTCAGTATTTCGGAGGCATTTACAACTCAAATTTCAGTTCCCATGTAGAGGCAGCCCACTGTTAGGGCACAACAGTCTAATGACCTCCTTGTCTCTAAGCTACCTTGCTAGGTAGCTTCTACTTCCTCTAACAGAGAGTTACCACCTAAGCTATACTGGGGTTGAGGCCTTTAAGACCCATATGACGAAGAGAATAGTATATGTAGAAGAAAATACTAGATTTCCTATTGACAGTTTACATATTTCTGTTTTCACAATATCTTATCATACACACAGTACTATGACAATACATACATGTAATTTATAATAAATGTAATACAGTAGGGTTTTTATTTACTCATACATATGATAAAAAGCAATACTCACTATTACTCAACTCACTCTTAATAACTACTACTCCAAATCAGTCAATGGCTTTCCCCCACAGTACTGGAACTACTGTTTTAGAACTAGCAAATTACTGTCTCTTCTCAGGTTCTTTATGACAGTCGTAAGTTTTTCTTAATGTTTTCTAAATACATTTCATGCTACCCTCTTCACTAGATCTTGTTAAGCCTTCAAATGTTAAGGACCTGACGTTTCCATCATCATAAAACTTTCACTTGGATAATCAATACTGCTATTTGCCTATCCATGCTTACTTTTCTCATCTTCTTTACTAACAAGACCCTAGTCATTAGGGGGCTGTAAACTATAAGCTCAAATAGTATATTCCCCAGTATTCCTCAAAGCAAAATACAATATTTACCTAAAACTATTACATAACCAGAAATATTTCACAGAGGTTTCTGGAGAGTCACCTTAAGAAAAGGAAAGACAGTGAAGGGAAGATCTTACTGACTCTTTTCTCCTTCCTGCTGCCCATGTTAAAAATGAGATGACTGAAACACTAATTGATCTTGGGCTATAAGAAAATCTTGGAAACTGTAATCCTGCGTTGGTTTGCATTTATGAAATTGGAAGGAGTACAGGTACCTAAAGACTTCTTTGAACTGGCACACTGGCACTGGGCACTGCCATCAGATTTTCTTTTAAACAAGAGTAAATGTTTTACTTAGTTATTATTTTAGATTTTCTACAAAAAGAAAGCAAATATAACTAACGCATACATAGCACCATGTTCTCAATTTTTATTAATTTCTGATTTCCAAAGACTGTATATATTCTCCTTTATATACCAGTCATTCAAATTGTTATATCTCCAAAGTCAGTGTATCCAGCACCCCAATGTAAACACAATTTCCTTTTCATCAGGATTCAACTATACCTATTACAAAAAATTTCCTGTTGCCTACTTCTTTATAATCAGTCTTCTTTAACTTGACTCTGGCAATCGACTCTGAGTTTACAATATGGCAAGCCCATAATTAACTTAGCTGATAGGTTCTGAGAAACTGTGATGTTAGTGAAACCAATTTACCACACGTTAATTGATATATACAAGAATAAAATTCTTGAAGTACATTTCTAGTCACAAAAACATCATTAAAAATCTAAAGAAAGAAAAATCTTCTAACATTCAACAATAATTTGTATTCATTTAATCCTCACTTATAACCTGCTAATTCCAGTGTAGGGTCACAGGTGGGCCAAAGCCTGTCCCAGTATTTTATGGCAACTAGGTGGGGACCAGTCTTACACAGGACACTCTTCTCTCATGGGGTGCACTCAAACTCACACCCACACTCATCCCCAAGTGAGAAAATTTAGACAAGCTAATGAACCCAATTAGCTCATCTTTTGTATGTGTGTGGAAACTGAATACGTGAAGAAATCCATGCAGACGTGGGGGGAATGTGCCAAATCCATACTTGCACCAAGTAGGGATTGTTTTTCCTTATCAGTGTTACAATAAACCTATGTTGAGCAAACCTGTTATATATTTTTCTAGAACTTTACTGCCCTGTATTTTCTTTCCCTCAACCTTTTTATTACTTCCCTCCTGAAAAAACATACTCATAATAAACTCAACTATCTTCTTTCTCCATGCTTACATTCAAACAGGAGAGGTCACTGGAAGTTCAGCATAATTACGTATATAATTATTTACCTCAAATGAACTTAATTCTTGCCCTCTTAACCTCTCAAATGACTATTTCAAATACATTAATCTTTTTAAAACAACCTTAAAGAAAATTTAACAGATATTAGTTAGAACATAAGGTTAGGTTATTATAGTAAGAGTAAACATAACAGATAATTTCATTTCCTTAAGAAGTCCTTCTCATTTTCTTATGATGGCAGCAAATACTGTGTGAATTCTACCATCCATGGAGTGCAGTCATCATCTTGGCAGAACAGTTTTTGAGGATACATGGGTACCCAGCATAGAGAAATGAAGCAGTTTGTAGATTCACCTTGACTTTATGGTAGCCATCTCAGGACTCAACCATTACGCAAACATATAGAAAAGTAATTCAGCACTTTCTTGTTACCAAGCAAAAGCAATTTATTCTGTCCTCACGTTCTAATATTTTACTCCTACCTCATTCTGTTGTTTACAATAAAAATGGAGAACGAATACATGTACATACTTTGGGACAAAAATCATATTCTTCATTCCCACTTCACTGTCACCACAAGTATCATTATCCTTTCTCACAATATAAACACAAGTTATTAGTTTCAGGTCCCTTAAAGCCTCAGTGTAGGCGGGTGGTACTTGAAGTACAGTATAATAATATAATTTACTGGTCCTGCACACAGCTATTTTTTTCTCGGTTATATGAATATTAATCTTGTAATTAAAGGTTTTCATAATATAATAATACCATTAACTGGAAATTATCTCAGAATTTGAAAGACTAACAATAAATATTAGCCTGATCTTCACATTTTAAATTATTTTATGTGGCTTATAATTTTAGGTTTGGAAAATGTATCAGAAGATATACTGTCTACTATTAATAAAAATGAAAAGACTTAAATTAAATCTACCTCTGAAATAAAACTTTTACTTCTGCCACGAAGATGAATAAAAGGATCACTTTTAAGTAGAACCCTGTTCAAGACAAGCTATTCATTACAGCAGCAGCATGATGAAAAATTCATATCTAACATGGAAAATTACCTACTAAAACAGAACAAAATAATGTGCAGCTAAAATCATCTATAAGAAATTATATTTGACTTATTTCATCAAAGAGATGTTCTTATTTTTATGAATAAATATTATATGAAGATGAATAATGAAGCATATTTGCTAAACGATTAAATATTTTCCGATCCAACTTTAATTTAATGTGAGGAGTTTAGGAGACAAAACATTTATTAATCCTGAAGGTATGTGTTATTCAAAGTTCTATAAAATCTAAACACTAACAGTTAACCAAATACTCGTTTATTCATGAAAAATATAAAAATACGAAATGCATAACATACTCAAAAAGATGTGTAAAAACAATTGTTAAGAATTACGCTTTATTAGTTTGAATATATTATTCTATTCATTAGCATACGATAATCTGCCACATGGTCAGTAGTACCTTTTGCAAAAAAATTTTGAATCAAAGATTAAAAAGAAAGTAAATGTCTACTAAAAAAGGGTATTTACTTCGGGCAGTTATTTTTTGGCACTCCTGCCACAGTATAGCAGTTTAAGAAAAAGCAATTAGCTATTCCTGAATCCCCACTAAAAGACTGTGCTGGTACATAGCAAACATTAGGCCACTTATTTAATTATTAAAATGAGGCACATACGAATTTGGTCCTGATACTAATTTGGCCATGTAGTAACAATAATTACCCATTCACTATAAACAACAACAAAAAGGAGGACAAAATACATGAAGCAAATTTTCTGACAATGGAAATAGAGAAGACCATGACCACTAGAGAAAGGAAACAAATAAGGAATTCCAGGGATCTGACCAGCATCCTACAAAAAGGAAAAAAAAAATTACTTTATTCTCTATTAATTTGTCTGATCACCGTAAAAAAAATCCCAATTTTCCTGTGATTAACAACTGCTATTAATGTTAATACCCATATGATCTATCATAATCGATAAAGAAAGCCATTGTTTTTAAAAATTATTTTTAATTATTCTAAATCAAAATTTTACCTCTATATGTCCTGTAACATCTCCAAACTGGAATAAACATCATGAACAACTCTATTTATAATCTCCCCAATTCAAACAAAGATGCTCAAGAACATGTATGCAGAGCATTGGCAGTTAACTAATTGTACAATATCGCCCCTTAGAGGAAATTTGAGAAAACTTGAAATTTGACAGGTTTAATAGTTAAGCAAACATGCAAAAAAAAAATCTGGGTTTAGTATTACCTACACCACTAAACCTGACAGAATCAATATATTTATAATATAGTGTCTGTGTTCAGTAGAGACTCAAATATTTTCTGTCTACCTTAAAGAAAAAAAACCATGGAACTCAGAGATACTGTTAATAACATCAAATTTATCTTTTGTCTCCCTCCATTTACCAGGAATCTCCCATATTGCACTGGTTAGTGCTCAACCCTTCAGCCCCCTTCCCATCCCTTTCATTTCAACAACTTAAACTAGTTTCTTTACTCACTCTAACTAGCTTTCTACTTATTACACATTATCAATGGTTTTCCATATAACCATTTCTCATTAGGCATTTGTTATTCAAGTCCTGGTTCATCACTTACGAGCAGAAGGACCACAGGCAAATTGTGAGGAAGGATTCATACATCCTAAAGGAAAGCAGTTACAAATGCAAAGAGCTACATGGGTGTAGCTTTGTTGGTTCTCAGGTCTCTTTATTCACTGACAACCATATGGCCAGAGTTCCCTCAGAAACAACTGTGGTCTTGAAATACACGTCAATTTAACAATTTTTTGAGCACCTACCCTTTATTGTGTAAATATCTTTAATGCTTTGAAACTGTCTGGCAGAGTAAATAAAGAGCACTGTAAGGGAAAGTATTCTAAAGTTTACAGTTTGGAACAAGAGGCAAATGAAAAAACAATAAAGATAAAAACTTGCAGACAAGAGGAAGAAAGTAAGGCTCAGTGGAATGAAATCCAGTTTAATTAAAACTACAAATAATGATTCAGAATTACCAAAAGCACTTAAATGTTTCCTGACACATGGTGATACTAGAGGTGACGATAAAGTTTTCTTTTGTTATTTTAAGGATACTTTTGCTTTTAATTTTTTGTTATGAAGCATGTCCACTTACAGTGTAGAAAACTTTAAGAAAAGGAGAATGGAAAGAAGAAATGTGTCTATGAAAACAAAAGCTGAAGTCTTCTCCAAGTACATATACATAAAATTCAGATCGTCCTATATACAGTTTTGTATCCTGCATTTTTATATGAATTTCTCTTAAAATTACAAAACATGGTCTGTAATTGTTAATTGATGACAATATTTTCTGTGCAGTGCACAAATAACGATCTAATTAACCATTTCCATAAAGATGTCTGTGGGTTGTTCTGAGCTTATTGAAATTGTCTAAGTAATCATCCAAAGACTTCCGCATAAAGTTCTTAATGTATTTGTCATTATTTCCTAAGTACATGCTTTCTAAAACTAGAATTACTGGGTTACAGATACTGCCACAATGTCATATATTTTACAAAATGCTTTCCAAAACTTTGTACCAATTCATACAGCATTCTCAATGAAGATTGCACATACATTTATTTTCACTGAGTAAAATATTGTGGTAAAGAAATTGTATGCTAATTTACATTTATTACAGAGCTAAATGTTAGCATTTCCTCCTTTAGTAGTTGTACGCATACGTTCCATTTATCTATTTATCTATGTTATTTGTTCCATTTATCTATGGAGTTCTTAGTTTAAAAAATGGATTTATATGAGGGTTTTGGTATGTGAGAGATATTAAGTCCTTTGACTCTCGTCAACTGGAAATATCTTTCCTAATTCAATACCCTTGAAATTGGTTTTATTTGTATCATAGAATTTCTAAATGTAACTATACCAGTCTTTTCCTCTGTTTTTTTTTTTTTTTTTTTTTTTTTAACATTTATCTAGTGGCAACAAGATATTTGAAACAGAAACTATGAAGCTATGCCAACAGCTTAGCTAGATAGTAAAAGGGAGTATAATGAAGCATATGACCTAAGAAATAAAGTCTAGGTCTAGATAAAAAACCTATTGACTCACTCCGTTTACTGGTATGCAGCCCAGTTTCTCATTCAACCTTTCCCATTGTATCTACTGTCACATCAGGCCATGTATACCCACCCATGCTAGTCCACCCGGAACACCAGAACATGTAAAGGTTTTAAACTCTTAACTTCTTAGTAGGGGCGCTCACCCTTGGGACATGTATTTGATGAGCCAGTAAAATTCCTAATAAATCTGCTTCTTGCTGGCCAGCTCTGGTATCCTCATTTTCCCAGTGCCAGCTTTCAATACCAAAAATACTAAGGAAATAAACAAAATTTGAAAAAATCCAATAACTGGCTGACTGTGAGAGATATGAAGGGATGGAGGAAAGGTTAAGTTTCTAATTTTTAACTGTATGCTCAAAAGTTCTTATTTGAACCCCCATCATACTTTCCTACATAAAAAGCATACACAATTGAAATTTAAAATTTTACAAGATTTCCCCTGAGATAAAGTGCAAAATTTACTGGAAATGCATAATATAATGAGTTATAACACATAACTCATAATATGCTTTACGGTCATAATAAATCAGGAGCGTGTAAATTCTACAGTATTTTCATATTTTTTTGACTTTATTCCTATAGAGCAAAGATGGAAATGAAAGTTTTGTGCCAACAACAACAAAAAAATCACTGAATTCTTTTAATACCCTTTGACTAAAAACTACGTAATCAAGTATTTTCAAGTCTTTAATATAAAATAATACTTATTATTTAATATTTGTCTTTACTATTAAATAATTATTATTTAATAGTCTTTAACATTAAATAATATTTTAATAGTCTTTAAGTAAGCAGAGAATGAAAAGGTAAATTCTTTATACTGAAAATGCTTACCAATTTGAGAATTCAGAATACTGCAACACAGGTCAGTTTTTAACATGAGGCGTTATCCCTGAATAGATAGACATATAAGTCTAAGACTCATACCTAAAAGAAGGGAATGGCCCTTCCTTGTCCTTATTCCAAATACACAGCTAATCTCCCAATGCCCTTTTGCACATGACCCTGGCTCCACAATGTCCCTCAGTATACCTCTGGATAAAATACAAAATGATGAAACAATGGCTCCTAACACCTGAGAACAACTGCCCATCTTTTGAAATTTTTTCCTGAGTAATTAATCCTAAAGGAGACAAACTCCAGGAGACTCCCTGCCTAATAAAAAGTTTCACCCTTTCCCTCAAAATTCAAATGTTCCTTTGACTTCCTTTCTCATGCCCAGTATTTTCTAATAAAGGTTTATTCATTGTTTTGGATGATTTTCTTGCATACAAGACAGGGGAAGAACAGAAGTTCTATTTAAAGTTTTAATTAATGGATCTTTCACCAAGATCAGTAACTGAAATGTCTCTTTCCTAGACACCCTGTAGAATTTTCTACCTTCCTCTCCAGGGCAATATATACAAGTGTACCCCTCAGCCACTTCCCTATGCTTTTCTTCCTCAAGGCCGAAGGGCCATTGTGAGCATCATGTGGGGAAGGAGAAGCAGCATACTACTTTCCACTCTGACAAAGAAGCTTTGTCAGGAAAGAAACAACTGGAACTTGAGATGTAGGAAATCAATTTTGGAGAACCACTTGCATATTGAAGCTGAACAGCACCTATTTAGTGTGTCTAAAGCAAAAATCATAAGGAAAAAGTCACCTGCAGTAGCCTGTCAAACAGCAAATCAGACCCACAAAGTTAAGAGGCTAAAGGACTTATCAGGCAGCAGATATAAACATTCTTAAAGACTTTAAAGAACCTGGAGTGTTAAAAAAATAACAAAAGACTACAAGAAACACGTAGGTTAAACTGAATCTTAAAAAAAAGAGATCTAGGAATAAAAAAATGAAAGTAGAAATACAATGAATGTATTATACAGTAGGCTGTATGAAGGGGAAAACAGATCTAAAGAAATTACACAGAACAAAGCAGAGAGACAAAGGGATGGAAAACTATAAAAAGGAGAGACAGTGAAGTTAAAGAAGAAAAGTTCAACATACTAATCAAAATTTGAATACAGGATAGGTAATAGAGAAGCAATACTTGGGACAAATTAGTAGTACACTCCCAGAATTTACAAAACATACCCACCTAGAAATTCAGAAAGTCAATAATCTCAAACACAGTACATAAAAACAAACCAAGGCCTAGAAAATCAAAGGAAATCCTAAGGTAGAAATTAATAAATAACTATTTTAAAACTAAGAACGTCTGAACATCAAAGGGCTTCATAAATAGTGGCAAAGGGAATGAGCTATGAATTTGAAAAAGAAACTGCAATGCATGTAACAAAGCAGTGTCTAGGTTATTAAGACATTTCAAAAGTGAATCACAAATAGTTAATTAGTATATGAAAAGATGCTCAAACTCACTGACTCAATGGTTTGCAAATTTTAATCCAGTAGGACACAATTTCACACCCACATTAGCAAAAATCTAGTTATGTTAAATACGATGGGTATATATAAAGTGTCTATCACTCTTTTTAAGCTCTCTAAACACATTATATATATTCCTTAAAAAGTATGTTTTTACAAAGTGCTTTTAAGTATCATTTGGACTCAGCAGTAAAAACATTTGTTTATGACTCTGGTGAGAGGAATTTCAGTGAAATTACTGGCATAAAAACCATGCTGAAACAGCTTGAAAAGATTCTTTGAGATAAGGCTACATATAGAAAACCTCAGGTAACTATTTCAAACTTACTTATGTGACTGTGTGGGCAGACTGGTGTATAGTGTCAAGGAAATGTCACAATGACAGCTTTTTTTTTTTTTTTTTTAAAAACAAAAACCAGGGAAAACAAAAACCAAAAACAAAAACTCTAAACCATGTTTAGAGAAAAAGCAAGAGAAGATAAAGGCACAGGATATAAAGGGCTTCTGGGTAGCCAAAAGGGGTATCACAGAGAGTCCATGATTTAGTTTAATCCATGAATTTAGCTAGTCACAGGAACAAGGGTTCCTATTTCATTGTAAGAAATCACCTTTCTGCTCTCCTTCCACCATGTTAAACTTTAGGTTCTTCATTTACAAGTGTCTTCGATCCTCTTGAAAGCATGTCTTGGTCCCAGGACTTTTATATCTGTAACTCCCTTTGTGGAGAATACATCTTTACAGATGAAGCAAGGCCTGCCTGGTGTTTCTTTCAAGTCTTTGCTCAGGGGTCTTTGCTGAGTGAAGCATTTACTCATCACCGTGAAAGCGAAATTCCCTCCACAACCCCAATACACACTAAGTGGAAGTTCCCTTTCTCTTTCTTTGGGTTTTTATTCATAAGCTTTTAATATTTGATAAATATATATATACACACACTCATTCCCTTCATTCCACTCTGTGAGTACAGGCAGTATAATCACTCCACCAAGTAATGTGTGATACATGCATAAGTTCAATAAATATATGTTGAATGAATGATTCACAGTCCTTGCTTGAGGAACCTGAAGAACAAGTATTACATAATTCACACTAAGATTTGAGAAAAATGAGGAAAGAAGAGCAAAAAGAGAGTGTTTTGTTCTCTAGCAAAAAGCCTGCAAAGCAATCTATATGACAGCGATTTGGATGAACCATGAATTGCAGGTGATTACACAGGTGACATCTAAGCCAAATGGAGAAGAGGTAGCATTCCAAGAAAACCAAGAACAAAAAGGTTTGAAAGGCCCCGCGCATGTGAGAAATGTAAATGGGGCAAACCTGGCAGGGGGAAAGAGGAACCAAATTGTAGCTTAAGCGTGGGATGGGCACAACAGAAGACATCTGAGTTTTTCAATTCGAAAGACTCTTCTCAGAAGCGCTGCTCAGTTACTTGCTCTATTTGCAGTAAAATTAGAACACGGAACATAAAGTTTACATGAAACTGCTGGGAATGACTCTCTCCACCACAAAGGAAAATGCTTGAGCAAACCTACCCTAGTGCTTACTATCAACTTTAGAGTCTATGTATCACAAGCATGGCAAGATTGCTTAAAATAATCTCAACCCCAAGAAAAGTTATCCTAGGTGGAAGAGAGCAGTTTGCATGCAAAAAGGGAAACGGTCAAATTCAAGTGTTGTTTGGTGAAGACACGCTCCACTGAAGCATTTATGAATTTCTGACTACGTTTGGATGTCATAATTAACCTGCACTTATTACTATGCGTACAACTTGTCTTCTTTTTATCCGCATCACCTGCGTTTTAACTTCGTTTAACTTATCACCGAAGTACCCCGGTTATTTTCGGGATCCCCTGCTAAGAAGGAGGGAGGTTCTTGTGTACAGACGCAGAAAGGAACCTTAGGGCAGCGTGTGTGTGTGTGTCTCTGAGGAAACAGGGGCCAACAAGGCGCTTTTAGTTTTGGGGAGGAGAAGGTTGGGATCTTGAAGAGGGCGGAGTCCCAACGCGTTCCCAGGACCGGCCAGAGGTCAAAGCTCAGACCGAAAGCCGGGAGGGCGGAGCCTACCTCCCCAAACTAAGGGGTGATGCGTGGGCCCGGAGGGAAAGGAGACGCGGGCGACTCGTAAAGACTCACAGTAATAGGCCACCACGGGATCCCGCTTGTCATGCTCCTGAGCCGTCCTCAGATGATGCTGTATGCTCTTAAATTGTGGGGGTAGTGGGGGTAGCGGAGCGAGCGCCGCCATCTCTACTCCAGAAATCACCACTTCCTGCTAGAGCTCCACCGACGTTTCCGCTTCCGTCTGGAGGGTTGCGCGCAGGAGCGCGCGAGGCAAATCCCGCCTACTTTCCCGTTGCTCAGCGACAGCAAGTCAACTAAGGGTTCTCAGCAGGGACAATCGCTATGCAGCTAGATTACTACGCCTTTGACACCAGCGCCCTCTTCTGTTAGAAGGAAGAAGAGTGCCAGGCATGGTGGCTCATGCCTGTAAGCGGCAGCCTAGGAAGCCGCGGCCGGGGCCAGTAATGGAGGTTCGCGTCCCGCCTGGAGCCCGTAGCGAACCCTAGTTCCAAAAAAACATAGCTGGGCATGGCGGCGCGCGCCTGTAATCCCAGCACCTGGGGCGGGGCGGGGGAAGGAAGAAGAGATATTGTTTCTTTTGTTGTTGTTTTTTGAGATTAGATCTCGCTGTTTTTGCCTGTGGAGCCCCGCAGGCTCACGTTGCCTGGGGCATCACAGACTCAAGCAATCCCCAGCTTCAGTTTCCCAGGTAGCTGGGATTACAGGTGCGCGCCACCACGCCCAGCTAAATGTTTTGGAACTAGGTCGGCTGTGTTGCCCCGAGCAGGACTGGAACCACTATCCCTGGTCCTTGCCACGGCTTCCTAGGCTGCCGCTTCAGTCATGTGCCACCATGCCCGACCTTATTATTTTTAACTTACTCCTTTTTGTAACAAAAGGAAGGCAAGAAAGGGGGCAGCAAGAAGAAATTAATGTTTATTAATCAAGAATGAAAATGTGAAGTGATTTTGTCATCGAGAAATTATTGTTTTCAATTTCTCAAATACTCATAATGTTTGTAACGCTTTCTGATATAGAGACTTTAATTGCCATTCTTGGTTGGGTATGATGAACGATGATAATGTTTGCATTTTAAAGTTATATTCTTCTATTTTGGCACATTGAATAAGATAACCATATCTTTTTGTAACTTCAACACTAAACACAAAAGCTCTAACTAAGTAGAACATTTGTTCTGATCTGTATAGTATGTATTTTAGTGAATGCATAATCAGGTTATTTATTTCTAGAAAATCATGAACAATTAAAAATATTTTGTCATGTTGTTAGTGCACAAATGAAGCTGGGATCCCAATATGGGCAATATTAAAATTTAGGCATTGATGTCATTAACTGTATCTGGAAAACACAGAGGTGAAAGGTACTGGCCTAAACAGAAAGGGTGCTTTTACACTGCTGCAAATTTCAGGTGTGGACCCTGGAGGAGAGAATGCATTACCTAGAGGGTGTGCAGAGGGAAATTGGAGCCTTTGGATTTTGGGTGGTGGGGAAGAGAAAGATATAAAAGGAAAGGAACAGAGACTAGAGGGACAGAGAGACTTTTGGGGAGAGGAGAGACCAGAATGGCAGATGGTTAAAGAGTAGCCTGAGTGACCAGACTGGGCAGAAGCCCCTTGTGAGAGTGAGTTGGTGATGACAAAGAGCCATGGTGACCGGTAGAAGAGCAACTGGTGTGGAGAGTGTGGCACCACAACAAGGTAGCACAGTGAGCTGGTACCTGGAGAAGGCCAGGGACTTGGAAAGCTGATTGGTGCATCAGCAATTGTGGACAAAGTTTGGAGTGCCTTGGAGAAGCGGAGCAGCGTGGAACACTGGAGTGAAAAGGAAAGAGAAGATGCTGAAGACTGAAATTTGCAGAGTACCTGCCTCAGGTTTGATGGGGCAAAGGTGTACCATCATCTTTGGGACCAAAAAATGGTGACTGGGGTAAGATAACTGGCAACTTGTGGCATTGAGAACTTTTCGTTTTCCCTGTTGAACTGTCTTGTTAATAAAACCCTGTGTTTGAACTGCATTTGAGTGGCAATTGCCATGCCCAGGTAAAGTGGACCTGTGGCTCCTGCGCCTTTTGACCCATCACAAAGAAGGTGTGCAGGTGTACTTCCCAGTCTGTGCTGTTGACTCAGGTTTTTTTTTTTTTTTTTTTTTGAGACTAGGTCTTGCTATTTTTGCCCGAGGAACTGCAGGCTCTCGTTGCCCGCAGTCTTGTTGTACCACAGACTCAAGCAATCCCCAGCCTCAGCTTCCCAGGTAGCTGGGATTACAGGTGCGCACCACCACTCCCAGCAATTGTTTGGAACTAGGTCTCGCTACAGGCCCTAGGCGGGACTCAAACTGCCATCCCTAGCCCCGGCCGCTTCATAGGCTGAAGCTTACAGGCATGAGCCACTGTGCCTGGCCAACTCAGGTATTGTAGACATCAACTTTCCCTTCTACCATCAATGACTTCATTTTTTTCCCTCTATATATCCATAAGGTCATCTGTCACAACTTTACGCTTTATTTTTCTCCCCCAAATACCTTCATCTTTGCCTACCGCATCTCTTTGTTTTCAGAGTTCAAGTTAAACCCAGTGTTCACTGAAATAATGAAACAGGTTAGGTAGGAGAACTTGCAAGTCAGTAGGATGAGTTGCCCCAAGATCTGTTTGAGGAGGTGGGTCAAATCATGGACTGGCTTATCTTGTCCAAATAATTTGACCCCCCAGCCCCCGACAATAAGATACCATGATGAATAAAAAGAAATAGATCCTGATTAATGTTTATCCAACAATTTCCAGAAGGAGAAAGCGGGAATGTATCACATTTGTGTGTGCCCCTGGCACAGTCCAAGCCAGAGCAGATGTGACTCTCCCCTCTTCCAGCCTCACAGACCTATGGGTGGTGGTGTAATATTGGGGTGAGGTCTGAGGTGTGGGAGTGAAAGAATTTGCCAACAATGAAGTAGAGAAAAGAGATACTCTGCAGAGGGCCAGGGAGTAAGCATAATATATATTTGCCCAGGAAGGATTTGAGGCTCTCTTTCCATTTTGTTTTTTGTGAATTTTCTTACTGTGGCACCAATTTGCACCAGTTATCTGATGGGCTGTGTGGTCTCAGACCCTGACCTTTGCCATAGAATGTGTCCTGGCCATGCTTCTGCTGGACTGGGTTTTCTGGTCCTTGTGTTATGGCCAGGTTCCCATGATAACCTTATTGATTTCCTTTTCTACTCAATCCCCCCAAAGCTGCCTGCTGGACAAGGAGTAGAGGCTTAGATTTTAACCTTATTAAATGATACCCCAGGCACTAGCCTTTATCTCCTTTTAATTCCCTTTGGGAGCCATGGCTGTGTTCTTTCCTTCACTGGCTCCTTCATGTATTAGTCTCATTCATGAAACCTTGCCTGGTTCAACTACACCTAGCACTCTGGAGGAATTCTTTTTGAGAGGGCAAAGGACCTACTCTTGGGTTGGGACCCGGTGATATCCACACTATATAAAAATAATGAGAGCTCTTATTCTGAAATGTCTCTCTGCCTACTGTTCTCTAATTGCACCATCTCCAAACTGCTTTATGTCCCTGTATTACATGGTATTACACTCTTTGTCTAACTCTGTTCTAAGAGCCTATCTTCTTACCTGGGGTCTGGCTTTTTTGCAAGAGAACAGTGCCAATTTCTCCTGAATCTCAGAAAAACATTCACTAATACTTGGCAATGTGTGTGATATGAATTTATATTTGTATCTCTTGAAGTTCACATGTTGAAACTAAGTGTATAATATTATGTATAATGTTATACATAATGATATTCAGAGGTATAGTCTGGGAGGTGATTGGGTCATAAGGGCAGATTCTTCATCAGTAGGATCAATAGTTTTATAAGAGACCCCAGAGAATCAGCTTGCCCATCCACCATGTGAAGCTTTAAGAAATCAACTATTTGTGATCTGGAGAAGGGCATGTGCCAGACCTGTCCATCCTGGTACTCTGTTCTTGAACTTCCAGCCTCCAGTACTGTTAGAAGTAAATTTCTAATACATGGGATATATGAATTCCCAATATATGGGATATAGGAAAACAAGGAAAATGCCAGGAGGAAAATTGAAAACAGGTTAACAACCAAACTAAAGTACACAACTGAGGGTGGGGGTGGGAGAGATCATGGTGGTAGGTGATCACCAGGGAATACAAAGATGTAAAATATATATTATATTTAATAAAAAGAAGTAAATTTCTATTTTATGAAACTCTATGTGGTATTTAACACTTGTGTTTGAAGCAACAAAGATATTATAGTTCTTTCTCTTATTTCCCTGTACTAACTTTTGGAAGTGGATGGCTTGGTAGTGAAATTAATGATAAAAAGCTGAAGAAAATAACCATCAATATCTTCTCTTTATTCTTGTGACTTCTCATTTACTCTTTTTGTATTACCCCTGGTTCTCAGTTGTGATTGTCTTTAAACATTACTTCAGAAGATTATTTTTTAAAGATTCATAAGCTGGTCCTAATTCCAGATATTCCAATTAACTGTTCTGTGTTGGGTCCTAAGTATCTGTAATTTCCAGAGGTTTTCAGAAAATTTTAGTGCACATGTAGTATTGAGGACCATGCCATAGGGGATCATGAGTACATCACCAGTGCTAGGGACACTACTTCTGGTACATAGTTTCAAGGCTTCCTCTTCAAGTCAGACTTGATTTGAGACTGAGCCTGGCTATTGACACCATGGTCATGACTTGTTGCACTGCACCTCTGCCATAACTAACTGGTGATAGTTTACTAAAGTTTACTGAACATCTACTGAGTATCAATGCATGTTTCAGGGGTTTTCCATCCAATCATTTAATGTTTATCACAACCCTACTAAAAGTGAAAAATGACACGTACAATTTGTATAACTTGTCCCACCCAGATCATATGCAGACTGTGTTCAACATGAGTGTGTGATTAAAATCTCTGCACTTAGATTTCAGAGTTTGTGAATTTAACCATGATTACAGGATTTTTATGTCTCTTTAGACTAATATGACATTCTTTTCTTCTTCTCTCTATGGTACTATCCATTTTCTGTCTGAAAAGAAAAGCATTCTATTACCCGGTGAAAACAGCACCTTCCTGTCTTTGTCTCTCCCTTCAGACTGCAGGTTGTTCAAGGTTCTTTTCTTATTTGCATTCATTCTAGGAGGAAAGGGGCAAAGTAAACAAGCAAGAGAAATGTTAGACTTGCTCCATCTGTCTACCCACGTTCTTTTTCCAACACACCATTATCCTTCAGGAAATGATCATTGATATGAAGGAGAAAAATAAGAGACACTGTTAGCATAAAGCACGTTGAAATTATGCTATGAAATAAAGTAAATATTGACAACATGCAGTTATTTTTCTTATTGATGTTTTACAATGGAGAGTTTACTGTTTTACTATGAGCAAAGCTGGAAGTTCTCCTCCTTCCTGCCTGAAGATGAGTGCTGAAAGTCCTTACAGCTGCCTCCAGGCTGGGGTTAGGATTATGAGGATTATGAGGATTGTGAGGAGTAGGCAACCACAGGGAGAAGGAAAGGGAGAAGACCAGAACTGACAGGCGCTTTGATGGGACTATTTAAGTAATTTGTATCACCCCATAGATTTCAGTGTATAGGTGACCATTTCATAGTAAAGTTGTTGCTCCAATTGTAATCATAATTACTTTGATGGGGAATGACAGGCTCAACCTTTGTAATTAGGGTAATATATTTGTATGTATAGCTACACTTTTTGGGTGCACTGTGTTTGATAGAAATTTGACTTTCAGTATCATTATACTCATATTGTCAGTTTTGCATCCCCCAAATTTCCCACGAATATTCTAGCATAAGAGTGAAATAGAAATCCTGATGATTTAGCCAGGTCCATTGGCACATCCGTGGCTAAGACAGAAATAAAGATTAAAAATCGCAGTGTAGTTTTTTAACATGTGTATCTAGTTGTTTCAGCACCATTGAATTATGTTGGTGAATTAAAATCAAGCAAACTAACAAACAACTACATTTGTAGAGAACTATTTCTGGTCACTATATTGTTCCTGTAGTCAATATGCCTATCCTCATGCCAACCCCACTCTGTTTTTGATTAATTACCTGAGAGTAAGTCTTGAGAATATGTAATATAAGTGTTCTGCCTTTATTGTCTTTTTTCAAAATGTGTGAGTCACTCTAGGTCTTTTGGCATTACCATATGCATCTTAAAAGTAAATTGTTGATTTCCACACAATCTGGGGTTATATTGGATCTGCATATCAACTTAGAATGATTAAAGTTATAACAGATTAAGTCTTTTAAACCATGAATATTGTTCCACTTAGTTAAAATGTTTTTCATTTTTCTCAGCATTTTTTTATAATTTCCATTGTACAGGTCTAACACATCTTTGTGTTTCATGATTTTGAGTGTTAATGCAAATGACATCTAAAATATTTAGCTTTCATTTTATTATTACTCTATAGAAATATTAACTTTAATAGATTTAATTTTTAGTAACCTTTTATATATATTTTAGAATTTTCTAGATTATGATTTCATTAAGATTCAAAGTCTTGGTTACCTTTGTTTATGCAAACACTTTGTTAAATAATAGAAACTCAATAGCTACTTGAGATAGATAGCTTTTTCTCATGTGCTTTTATGAGGAGAAAACCTGAATTTCTAAAATTAAAAATCCTAATTTTGTTAATTTGTGATATCAAACATAGACTGAATAATGCTTAAAAAATTGGATACTGAAAGCGGACTATGTTCTTCCCCACATATAACATACCATATAATGGTCATACATGAAGATTTTAAATGATACAAATGAAAATAATTATTGAAAAGCAGGCAGATGTAAAAAATGCACTTGATTAATATAAAATTGTGTTTGAAATAATTTCACAGCATCTTTGGATGTCCAACTTAATATAAATTTAATTTTCCATTTCAATAATCTTGAATATAGAGGTTATAGTGCTAGGATATTCGTTAGGCAGAAGGTTTTTTTTTTCTTTCCAACAAGAAACAAGGAAACCATGCACTTTATTTTTCATAGCATATTTTATTTATTTGGTGGCTATACTACCATGTAATTTAATTCTAAATATTTTAAGAAAACAGTGTGAATATAATATTAAAAATGTAATTGCTCCATTTGTTCACAGTAGTGATCAAGCTATAGAAAAACTTGTTTAATAATTAATTTACAACTTTTGTTTTGAATAAGTTATATTTTACCTGAATGCAAAAAATGATTACATCCTTACTGTTCAAGGTACAGGACTCAGTGGGAAGAAAAATGACTTTATATTTATATCACTTTAAGCACATTCTATGACCCTATCTGAAACTCAATTTTTCACTGTGTAAAAGAGATAATCAAAGTTTCTCTAGTAACAAAGCACAGTGATCAGTTAAGATGTCTCATGTGTTGATTTCCACCATCTTGGATCTTTTGGTTGCCTGCTGGGAACAGGATTTCTAAAATGTGGCTGGAAGACTGTGGTTCAAGGTCATTTTTGCGACTATAAGTGGGATCTCAGTAACCAGAGGGAGCATACAGCTCTTCTTAAAATTTAAGGTGTTTGCATACCTGGTTCAGCCATGCTGCCAGGCACTGAACCCCCACTACCGGATGCTGACTGGTGGTGGGGGGGGTGGGCTGGCAGGGAGTAGAGGAAGGTAGGGGTCATTCCCTCTGGTCTTCTCCAAATCCAGTCAACCCTCACAAGAAGCAACTAAATCAGTGATTCAACAGCAGTTGCACATGAACACAGAGGTGAAAAACAAAGACGTATTCCGGAACAACAAACATGTCAAATCCATGGGACACAGGACTATAAGACTGATTATAGAGACAAACTACCTCAGAAATACAACCACTGTGATCTACAATGATGGAAATGGAATTTCCCATTCAGAGATGCCTTCAATATGATCACCCCCACTTTAGGGGGTGAGAAAAGCCACAGAAACAGGCAGTGGCCCCATGAAAAACCAGGCCAACCATCTGCCAGGGCCCATCTTGATCACAAAAATTGGTACACAAACTTTGGCCGGGAGAAATGCTCCCAACACCAGCAACCAAAGAACTACGAAACTACAACTACAACTACAAAACAAAGAAGGAGCAAAATATGACAAAGATGGGTTGGAGCAGTTAACCAGAAAGAAGGAGGAGGCACTGAAAGAACACAATTATGTGTGAACTGGTGGCCAGCAGCAAAAAGATAACTTGGAAAACTAAGCACAGGCCCTGTGTCTCAAGAAACCATGTCCACACCAGACAAAAGGACATTGCTCCAGGAAAGAAGAAGAAGAACCCAAGGGACAAAAATTAAACAATAAATGACAGTGAGAGAAGAGCTGGAGAGACCAGGGGAGCAGGGTGGAGGAGGGGGGAGGAACACCCAAAAGGCAAATGTAAACAAAACTTATTTAAAAAAAAAATTAAGGTGTTTGAAATGGACAAGTAAAGTTTAAAACTGCCAACAGAACTGAAGCACAAAGCAAGAGAGGGGGAGGAGGGTAACATCAGAGAAGTGATGGGCACAAGAGATTCAGACGGTTCATGAGTGACAAGACGATGGGAGAACCTTGGGATAGACAATGATGTAATATATATGTATATAGACAATGATGTAATATATATGTATATATGCAATCAATAGAAAAATAAATTAAAAAATTGAAGGTGTTTATGCTCCAGATGGAACAGAATTCTATTTAGGCAAAAGATGTGCTTATGTGTACAAGACAAAGAACAACATGGTGATTCCTGGTAGCAAACTGAACAAACCAATAGTAATCTGGAGGAAAGTAACACATGCCCATGGAAACAGTGGCATAATTCACGCAAAATTCCAATGCAACCTTACAGCTAACGCCACAGAATCTGTAGTGATGCAGTAGCTGTCAAGCTTTTAAATTTACCAAAAAACCAATAAAAGTGGACTTGTTCTTGTAAAAAAAAAAAAAAGATGTTATATGTGAAAGAACTCTGTAAAGGTACCGCTTAGAAAAGAGTTAATATACATTCTAAGCATATTTCCTCATGTGTAACAAAGTAAAATGAAATGTATTTCAAGAACCCCTGCCTTAGAATGTGGTATCATATTTTGTATTAGACAGAGACTTCAAGCACACTGAGGTAAGTATAAAGAATAGATATTTATGTTTGAAATTGAGATACTCCTGAAAAAGATAAGTTTATTTCTCAAATGACTGAGAAATAGCAATGGTATGAAAGTAGGAAATTTTTTGATTGTTGCCTGATTAGAAAATAAAATATTCTAAATAGGATCTCAAAAATCTCAGAAATACAACATACCTTTTGATGATAGTAAATGTGTACATCGCAATGTGAAAAATGGTCTTCTTGAAGTTTTATGTCATCATGCATTTTAGAATAACAAAATTCCCCCTCCACCCTACCTCCCACTTCACCAGAGATCCAGCATCACACAGGTAGAGAGCGTTTACTTGGAAACTGAAGAGGTGGATTTGAAGTCAAAATGCTTTCACCTCTAGATTAGTCCTTAATAAAACTGAGAGAATGTAAACCACACTGTAGACAGGTTTTTGTAGAAGTCACCTTGACTGATGCCTTAACATGCAGCACAAAGGTGAAAAATTGTTCCAGGAACTCGGACAACCACTAGTTGCAACACCTAGAAAACCTAAAGGATGTCAGAAATGCCTCAATCATCCTGTAATATGTAAAAGGAAATGGGAACACCAGGGCTATCAGGAAGTAGGTTTATTTGTACTCGTACTTGACCCAGTAGATTCACATCCAAAGGCTGGACAATGTCAACCAACAGGTAAGCAAAATACATGAAAATAATTAAATACTCAATTTGAATAACACGAATGGCAAAAGAAAAACAACAAGCAAACAAAACATGTAAAGTTGTTACAAATTCTAGTTTCCAATTCAGAATATTTTCACATCTACAGTTGATATTTATTTTCTGCATATATATATATGACTGTATAAAGATACACAGACAAGATTCATAAAGTTACTCTATTTGTCTGGATAGAACTTACATTCTTCATAGAAGTTTTCAATGTACTTTATAGTCATATCCCAGGAGCTGGCTTCCCTGGGGATTAATTTCTCACCACTTTGCCAGTTTTCTTCTGCCAGAATCAAACTCTAAGTTTGACTTTTACAACAGAGAACACTTACCACTGCAAATTTCTCTCCTTTCCTGCTTTTCTGCCTTTTTGCTCTCTCTGAGATCTCCTGGGTTCCTATTTCTATCCCCAAACAAAACAAAACAAATCAAAACAACAAATGAACAAACAAAAAACAGAAGTCAAGAGCATGTGTTTCATTCTAACAATGTTTAATTGATTCTATCTGCACAGGCAGACAGGAAAGCCAGCAGTCAGTAGCCAGGGGTCTGGGTGTGATTCATTGAACTAGAGATATACTGATCTCTCCATGCCCCCTCTCCCACAACCCAGCCCCCCTCCCCCACCTCCACTGACTTCCATTGAAAATTGTTTGAAAAGATAAGTACATGGGAAATATTTCTGATTCTTTTTGATTTACTTTCAAGGAATAGAACTCAGTCATTTAGGGAAGTTTAAGAAATTGTAACACAGGCTATGATGTAACACAGTTAATGCATCACTGGATATTACTGATGAGTTTTTCGATTTGTCTGTTGAATACATACCATAGACATGGTAAAACCTACAGTTAGCTCTCTGTTCTAAAGGAAAATATAGAGGACTGTTAACCAAGATATAATCATCATTTAGCACAAACCACATGAGCAATCCCACCCTTTATTTTGTGCTTCAGTAACTGGACACCTGCTAGACATTGTTATGGGTTTAGAGTCAGCAAGGTCAAATAAGTGTATCCCTTTCTACTTGCTTTGCCTCTGTCTTTCACTCAGCTGCAATGCCAGGCAGCCAAGGGTCAGTCAATTTTTCTTTCTTCGACCATCTTCCTCATCTTCCGTTGATCTGTGTGGTCTATGGAAGTTGTAACTGCAGGCACTTTTATTGCTCTCTTCAGCAAACTGATAATTGACCACACAAGATAAGCAATTATAACCAAAGGGGAAGAGGCAATGACCTGTTGAATCAGAATGCTGTACTGGATAGGAAGAATTAAAAAAGGCAACATAATGACTCTCACAGCTGGTGGAGAAGAGAAACTGGTGGATATTCTTCTCAGAAGTGATGTTGTTGATGACTTGTGATTCTATCTTCCATGTGCTTGGCTGGAAACATCCCCTCATTGATAAGGAATAATCATTAAACTCAGAAGCAGCCCAGAATGAGGAACTCTCCCAACCTCGCTGTCCAGCCCTGCCTGATGCCAGGTGTAGAGTCAGGATGACCTGACCACAGCACATTTCACCTGTCAGGGATCAACAGCTGCTTGGGTTCTAGCAACCAGCTCCCAGTGATCAGGGAACACTACAAAATCCACTGTCCCCTGACTTTTGGGCTCAGTCTTTTAAGAGATTTCCCACTGAGCCCACCAATATACCCAAATAAAGCCCCCTTTCTCTACCTCTCTGAGTTGTGGGCTGTCATCCTGGGACCACTGCCATAACACTTTATCAGTAAAGTGTTTGCATCTGCTTGTTTTCTCATACTGCTTCCTTCTAGCAGAAAATTGAGAGACCAGACATCTTTTTTTTGTACAATGTGAAATATCTGTACATTTTAATCAGATAATTAATTCTTTATTGTATAAGTCAATCACATTTTGAGGTTTTTATGTCTATGCTTTAAAGTCATTCACACAATTATTTTAAAGACATGTCACTCTCTACAAATATAGTTACTGTTACATTAACTGAGATGATCCTCAGAAGGTTTCAGTAATTTACCCAAAGTGACAAAACCAGTAGTGACAGAGTGAATGGACTACTAGGTAGGCTACCAGTAACATAAGAATATTACTAGGTTAATAGATAGGAACCTCCAAGAGGAAATTCAGTGGAAATGAGTTCAGATTTTCTAATTTTGTCTTGAGAAAAGTTAAGGGTTATCTGGGATGTACACTCTTTGAATGGTGCTGCTGAACTTAGCCTTATCCCACTCCTCTGGCCAGACCTCAAAAATGTAGAAGAGGAAAAACCAAGCATAAGACAAAACAAGTGTATTGTGTGTTGGGGAGGAGTGTGGAGAGCACCACAGAAATGTCTCTCATTTACAGTCACTGTGGGGAGGAAGAATTACATGATATGAACAGTCAAGTGTTTTGGAATCAGAAAACTTACTCGCATGTCCTGATTTCACCACTTGACTAAATTTGAGATCACAAGAAAATACCATTTGTGAATCTCAGTTTCTCCAAATGTGGTGACAGTGGTACTTTCCTCATAGATTTTGTATGTGAATTATTAAGTTTTTATGGGGGAACATTTTTATTTAATGAGAAACTGAACTATATCTATTATTTTTCTTTATTATTCAGACTACAAGATATTAATAAAATAATCCTTTTAAGTAGGGAGGAGTCACTATCTTCGTTGCAAAAAACCTCAGGCTGGCCTAAAGTAAGAATATATTAAGGAAAGAAGAATAAGCATCTCATATCCTGTTTTTGTTTTCCAGAGTCTCTTCTCTGTCTTCCTATATCTGATTAATCTTCTTGGGAAGGGCCATCTTTTCCTTTGAAGTCTATTGAGATGTCTTAACATGGACTTCTGCTCATCAAGAACTAGTGAGATTGAAACTCAGGGAGGTTTTGAGCAAACTTAAAAGTCCATTGAAATCAACCTTTATTCTTCCACTCCCAGGGATTTTAAAAGTGACTAGGACACATCCATTACCCAGAATTAATGGTTAAAATTTGAGGTATCAATATCAGCTTTTTTGTTCAAACTTACTTAAAGGTTTTTAACTTCAGTAGAGGTTTCATGGCAAGCTCTTATCTACTTCTGTGTTACTACTACTACACATACATCTGCCTTGCTGACATTTACTCAATACTGCTATCTTCCAGTACAAGTCTAAATTCTAGAAGTCACATACAATCATTTTATAAACATTTTGGATTCTGAATATTTCTGAGATCAAAGACATCTACAAATCACCTATGTGGTCTTACCTAGAAAAGAATGAATAAAACAAAAATGAGAAAAATGCTGCTTACAATGACTAATACACATGAAATCAATGCATAAATTTTATTTATTGTTACTATTTGTAATCTGCTCTTAATTAATACTTTTAAATAAAGCTGTATTCTTGCTTTAGAGCTCTGTATTTTCAAGTGTTTTTTATTAATTCAATAAGTAATAAGCTCCTGCAGTACTGATAGATACTGTATAAGGTGTTAGAAATATTCCTTTTCCCCTTCACATTCGTGGGGCACCTATAAAAAGTTTGTGTGCCTCTGTACTTAAATATGTATGTACATATGTGTATAGTTAACATGTATATACTGAAAATTTCTTAAAAGGATGCCAAATTTGTATGTAATCCTTCAGAGTATTATCACAGACTATCTCAACTTATTTTCCAGATGGAAAATAAGTAGAAATGATGTCTGCAAGTTTCTTCTAACTTTCTTGGATTCTCCGAATTTTGCAATTTGTTATGGTAATTTATAGTCCTTCCCATGAGCTATTCAGTGATTATTGAATGGGATGGAATAGAGGTCAGTTTAGGTACTTAGAACAGTATGTTTCACAAAAGGACAGTTGCAACGAGGCAATCTGTATAGCTGCCTCAATTCATAAATCACAATTCTTAACCAATTCACATCTCATTGAAATCCCTGACCTGCCAAAATTGTGTTTGTCTTTCTCTATGAATAATTTATATTATCTGGAATGGAACAGGGAATGGCTTAGAAGAAAGAGTCAGTAACCAATGATGTTATTTTAGGCAAATGATTTAACTTTGGGTTTCATTTCCATTTTTCCATAAGTAATAAACTGGATATTCTACAATCTATAAATAATTTCACAATCCTATGATTTTTATGATTCTGTCTCATAACCATATGTGGAGCTATTGTACTATGTCTGAAATTTATCAGTAATTTTATGATGTAAATAAATGCTTGATCGAATGATTAAATTGGAAGTTTCACTTCTCCCTTTTATTATTGAATTTATATTTTAAATATTCCTAAGCAGTATGGTTTCTACTTATATTTGCATATGCCTTGTTTCTGTTTTTAGATATTCCATCCATGTAGTCAAATCTCCATGAAAGAACATAGCCTGTAAATCCAGAAAATTTGAGTTTGTCTTTTTTTTAACTTTATTGCTTGTTATTTAAACATTCAATATTAATACTCTTTTGATATACACCAATAATGTGGGGAAAGTTTTTCTTATGTGATAGAAACATTACAATTAGATGAGGAAATATATGGGATAACATTTAACAGTGTCTTACACACAGTTGGTTTTCAATAAATACTATTTTTACACTTGCATGGAGAATAGACTTATTCTATCATACTTAAGAGGAAGTATAGATAATAGACAAAAAATTGAACTCTTAAAATCAGCAAGCATGGTTTTGAATCATACTTTGTAATGAAATGCCTTGGGAAAATCACCTAACAACTCTATGCCTCAGTTTTCTAATCTTTTTACGCATTTATTATCTTGTTCTGTGGATTTGTTTTCAACAAATTTAAAATCAGTCACGATTTTCTCAAATTTTTTTCTGTCCTTCTCTGATTCAAAGTCCAATTATGTATATGCTAATTACTTATGTGCTAGACTATAGACTATTTGATATGATCACACATGCATTTGATTCCATGAATCATTTTCTCATTGTGTTGCACTGTGAAGAGTTGCTATATTAATTTTACTGATGTTTTATTCTACATGATCTCATCTGAAATTAATCCTATTTAGGGCATTTTTCTTCTCTTATTTTGTATTTTTTTTCTCCAGGACAAGTGTCAAATAGTATGTGGATAACTCACCCTTTTGTAAAAAATTTTTTTGAAGAGTAACCACATGCTCACTCATTTCTGTATTGTCCATGCTTGCTTATGTGCTACATGATTAGAAATGAAACTCAATGCATTTAGGTCTCATGCCTAAATGCCTAATCAAACATTTACCTAAATTAGGCAAAATCTTACCTAGATCCATTCTTTTGGTTATTTAATGCAGAAAACAAACAAACAAAAAACCCCAAAACATTCCACTCTCATGACTGCATTTCTACTAGAAACCAAACTGGTTTTGTAATTCACATGTTAAGATTGTTTGGTCTCTGAATAAATACATCATTTTGGCAATATTTGTAATACTTTTATTAGAGTCGAGGGTGCTAACAATTACACCATGGAACTGCCATGTAATACTTGTAGTTAGTAGAACTAACTTTTTGTTGAAAATTAAGTTAGCAGAGTGTCAGTTATATGTCAGGTTCTATAGATAGGTTAGTGAAGTTTTTACAATGCAAGAGTTTCATTGTAAAAATCCTTCAAATTCTGTGACTTATCAGTTTTCAGGATTCATTTTCTAGCTCTCTTGTTTGTTTCAACTTCCTAATTGTAACATGAAAATAATACTACTCACCTCTAGGGCAATTATCAGTATTAAATGAGACAATTAATGCAAAGTTTTTAGCAGAATACCAGGCATGTCAAATAAATACACAATGATATGACATTGCAATGTGATTGTTATTGATCAATTGGTCATTTCTTGTATTGAAGG
Source organism: Uropsilus gracilis (assembly GCA_004024945.1). Lineage (NCBI taxonomy): Eukaryota > Metazoa > Chordata > Mammalia > Eulipotyphla > Talpidae > Uropsilus > Uropsilus gracilis. Next base: position 11,946 of record PVHY01001372.1, on the reverse strand, counting down.
TGAAACTGTAAAACTCAAGTATCTGTTATGCAAGAATTTTTGACATTTTTTTTGTGTGTTTTATGTTTTGAATGAAAGCAGGGCACTTTATTTGGCCATATCTGACTGGACCAACTTTCAGACACAATCTAACCAGGTGGTAAATAGACTTGGTTTAGAAGGCCAAGCTTAATGGCATTTTTTATTTAGATGGGGGTAGCCTATGCAAGTCAGAGCTCCCTTTTTGGCATGGTGAATATCAAGGTGCTTTGTCTTTGTACCCACTCCATGCTATTGGGAATACTGACTGATGGCAATGTACTACTATATCCTTTACTGAACATGGTAGTTCAATGCAGATTAGTGTTTAACCCAAGCTCATATCCCTTCCCAAAGGGTGACTCTGTGAAGCAAGTTATGGCTGCCCCCATAATCTCGTCTCAGAACAACCCTAAAAGACCATCCTATCTCCAAGGCTCCCTTCAGATTGACCAGAACTTTAGTTGTAACCCCATTGCAGCATTTCTTGATCTGCTCAGTCTTCTTCATTTCCTTGTCAGATCAACTCTTTAAAATTTTCTTTTATTGATTACACACACATACACACACACACATTTACATCATTGTATATATACACTAGGCTCTCCCACCATCATGTCACCCATGAACTGTCATCTTGATCTGTTGTCCTCATTCCTCCCCTGATTTCACTCTCTCTCCCCTTTCCTTGCTCTTTGCTTTACTTCTGTCTTAAGAACACTCTTCAGTAAACCTCTTGCTCACATGTCATCATACCAGAATCTGTGCAATCCAACCAAGATGCTTTGGGCGTGTGAATGAGGACACACAATGGGGAGTGTTCTAAAAGCAGTAAACTACTGATCAGACTTTTAAGAATATAACTTAGTTCTTTGAGTTGGAAATGTTGAGATCATGAGATGTTGTACAACTGGGAAGGTGGATTTTCTATGTCCTCCTTTCTTGTGGCTCAAAACCAGACCATCTTCTACCCAAAGAAACATGGAAATGTTTTCTCTTTTTTAAACTGAAAACTTCGGAGATACATATGTTCTTGAATACATTTCAAGTCTGCTGTTCATGAACTTGAAGGGCAAGGAAGGACATGAAAAAGTGTGAAACAGAGGTAAATACTTTTTGAAGTAAAACAAAAACAAAGGCATAAATAGATATGGCAACTGAATGCTAGTTGTTCAGATGAGTCAGAAGATGGACTATTTCTTTACTCTCAGATTCATAAATTCCCAAATTTTCAAGACCTCCTGACAAAATTTGAATAATCTACATATTCCAAAATATCTTCAAGCATGGGCATGTCTTCTGAATGAGTCTTAGATGAAAGTGAAGATTATTAAGGTTTCAGTGAACAGATTCTTCCACTATGAGGTCATCTGCATCATATATATCTGACTCTGGAGAACTTTTTCTGAAGTGATCATAAATTGATTAATAATAATTTACTGATGATTACAAATATGAATTTGTTAGCATATAGCTTTGATATACTAAAAATTTTATATTATTTGAAATTACTTTACATAGACCAGAAGTTAGTAGACATTATGGTACTATACTTAAATCTTTTAAATGGATGAGAATTATACTCATCTTTTTGAAATACTTTTTTTAATGTTAACAGACATAATTTTATTAATACAAATTTAACTGAATAGATTGCATTTCTCAAGGTGAAAAATGATGATACAAATACCATTATATAGTTGTAATACATTAATATTGTGTAATATATCATCATCTTAATATTTTAATTTAAAATTTTTGCATTCCCAGTTTATTTGTTTACTTAGTAAATAAATATCTCTAAGGAAGTATATATCTAATAGTCAATAGTTTTGTGAAGTTATTTGCTGTATTGTCAAACTCAGAAAGAGTGTGTTTTGAGTTTAGAACATTTCTTTGTCATTACTTATCACTGTAACCCATTTTTCAACAATAAAAATTGCATAAGTGATCAAGTTTTCAATGTGGGACAGAATGAAAAATTTTTAAAGCCTTTGTTTAATACTTCAGTATTGGAAAAATGAATGTTTTTCTACATTTGGAAAAGCAATATACTCTGACCACTTCTTAATTTTAATAGGTATTCAATCATGTTTTATATTATTGAAATGCATAACATTCCTTTAATTCACAAAATACTTATAGAATCAAACTTTAGTGCATATAATCAATCTTATGTGCATGAACTTCATATTACTGAATTAAAACTCTGTGCTAAATTACTGGGCTATCATTAGAACTTCCTTTCCTTATTCCCTTTGTGACATGTTACCAGGGAAAATTCATTGCTTTGAATAATAATGAGTTTGAGACAAATTTAGCTTTTGAAAACTGATTAATGCATTTGCCTTTTACGAACACCTACTATATAATCCACCTTTGCTTTCTTTATAAGGGAATTTTAATGTCCATTTTTCAATGAACTCCTAATGATTAAATATGGGGATGTGCTAATTTGTCTTTGAAATGTTAATATAGATCTTGGAAAGCAAATGCAGTGGACCTGGTAAAATATGAAACCATATTTGATATTATATTAATATGCTACTGACTATAATTATTTAAGTTTTTATGAATTATGTGAGCTAAAACCATCACATAGTCTCTTATAGTTTTAGAAAGAAAGATTTTTCCAGCTTTATATGTTATGAGAATTTACTTTGCGAGGTATATTGAAAAGTCTTGTGAAGGTCTAGTGACAATTAGTGGCTTTATTATTACAAGCACTCTTGTACACTACAATTAATGAAAGACAATCCATGGTTTTTCTTCTTGAGAGTCAACAACTTAAAATACACTTTTATGCTACAAGTGGCTAATGACATTTTTTGTTTATAAAAAGTACATGGGACTTCTTAAGTTACCTTTGATGAGGTGGCAGGTTTCTAAAAATCTTAGTCATAACATTAGATGCTAATAATTTTTAAAAACAACCTCATTATTAGCAAAGTTAATAATTCTTAGATTATTTGGAATAAGCTGAAAGGAGATTTTTTTGACACTAGATCTGTTAAAAATATCTGACTGCAATATAAATTGAAACTCGAATAGGAAAACAAAGGAATGTCTAAATCATACTTTGCTGAGATTGCTCAGTGGTTGTGAGAAGATAGAGAGAGATCTGATGAAAAAGAACCTATTGGAGTGATTTCTGTAGGTGGCAGACAGCAACATCACTGGAATCAAATGATATCAGAGGCATGAATGGAACCATATCTTGATTCCTGGTATCTCAGCACTCAAAAGCATTGACAATGTACTAGTATTTCAAGGTGAATAGTGAAAGTATGATCCCACTATTAGTTCTTGATAAAAGGTACTAAAATTGACACCTTGAAGATCAGATCTCTATTTGTATCTAAACAGGATTTTAGGGGTTCTAGTTACCTCCGTAACACAACCTAGTTTATATACATCTTCCTTTAGTAATTGCAGGTTAAAGACATATGTGTTTAGTAGATAAACATTTTGTGAGATTAAGAGGTTACATGGAGCAATGGATATTGAAGTTCTTTCATTCAATATTCTTATTAAATCAAAATTTAAGGTCTTTGTATTATTTTCCACTATCATCATCTTTATGTCAATTTCCAAAAGATCTTAATATTAACCTGAAATCTACATTGACAAATATCATCTCTGAGAACTTTAGAAAAAGAAATGATCATAAGAGGAAAGAATGATAATAGATTATCACTTTTCTTCAATTCCATTACTTCTGTACTAGTATAATTCAGGTTGGATACTATTATTTTTTTTTTCAATTTTCTTATTGCTGCATTATTTACTCCAAGCTTTCTATACACAATACCAAAATAATTGTACTGTGTATGACTCAACTGTTTCCCTTCAAGAACCTTTATTGTTTTCCAAATCTTCACGATCATAGACCACATACTTAGATCACAGACTACTTGATCTGTTGAAATAGTCCACAAATTGGCTAATCTCTGATCTTTCTAGAAAAAAAAATCTGTGCTATATCCACTTCAAACTATATCTTATCCTCAAGCATACCTTAATCTTTTTTACTTGTGAATTCCAAACACGCCCTACTCTACTCTCCTTTATACTTTATATCTTTCCTGTTACAGTTTTACTCAATTTTTAAGCTGACTTGAATTTCTTTAGTCTGTGTTCTCTTCTTCAATTAACTGAACTGGCAGTAACAGTCTGAATTTTTAGGACATTTTGCAACACAAGGGGTTAATACTGTGTCACGAGACCTGTAAGTTGAAGACATCTCACTCTCTCTATATATTAGTTAGAAAATCTCATTCCCTTGAACAGATATTCCCACAGGCACATAGTTAGAAGAGCTTACCATGATTCTCAGTGGTAGAACACAGTACCTCTCAGCCATATAGATGGAGTAGGTCTTTGCTAGGAGGTATGATTTAATGAATGGGGATCTTTTAGGATTCAGTTCTCTTTTCTGCCACAGTCTAGCTGAGTGACCTGGAGCATATTATTTTTACTTCTCTAAACTTATTTTCTCTCTTGTAAAAAGAAGATGATAAGCAGTTTATAGTGTTGCTTAGAATATGTCATGGGACAAAAAATACAAATTGCCTAGTTGGATATTTAGCATATAAACCCTACGTAGAATATTAATAAAATAGTCATATTTTATACTATCATCCTTAGTTTCAAGGCTTGTCTTTTTTTGATTCTTTGTAATTATTAATTTTATTTTTATGAATTTTTTCCACATATACATGTATATATATATATTTTTTTTCACATCGTCATCTACCCTGAGGTTCTCCCATCACCTTGTCACCCATGAACCATCATCTTGATCTCTTGTGCCCATTCCTCCCCTGACTACACCCCTCTGCCCATCTCTTGTTCTATGTGTCAGTTCTGCTGGCAGTTCATTTTAACTTTTTCTTGTCTGTTCGGTTTTTTTCCCTATATCTGTCATATAAGTGAGAAAATCCAGTATTTCTCTCTGGCTTATTTCCACTAAACTAATCTTTTTTTGTTTGTTTGTTTTGTTTTTCATCCTTGAATTAAAGGTTCTGGCAAGAAAATGAATTATGAATAGGCACAAAATACATTTATTCTTTTTTTTTTCACCAAAATGTTTACTGATGACCATTAACAGAGCAGTGTCTCTTAAATAAATATTAACAGACTGAATCTCTTAAGCCATGATGTTATTTTCTTTTGTTGTTGACATTAGCTAGATACATAGCAACTTAGGAACCTAAAGAGAAAAAATAGATCTGAGGAAGGTAGTACTATTATTAACACCCTGACCTTGGTTTAAATTCATGATGGATTTTGAGAAAGACATTTGTTAGTATGATCAATCATTCCCACTCAATTCATGAGAACACTTTCCATTTTCTGAAAGACAATTTGTGAAAAAATATCAAATTACTGACCACAAAAATGTCAAAACTACCTAGTTATCTGGGGGGAAAAGCAATGGAGGTGATTCTTCACACAGCACCAAGAAAAAGACCTTTGCCTTGACCCATGGAGATTGACTTCTAGATGACAAGGCAATTTATTTTCCAACATAGCCTCATTCAAATTCTTGTCTTCTCTGCCAATATCGCTGCAGGTTATATTCAGTGGACCAAATTCATATCAGTCTTCTAACCTCTCTGGAGCACTTTGTAACTGCATGTATTGGCTTTGAGTGGAGCTTTTCCTATTTCATAATTGGGCTCTTCATGCTGAGAACCTCTGGGGGAATCAGAAGGGACAGCCAAGAGAATGCAAGAGGGAATGGGGCAAAAGGTTTCTGTTAAATAGTAGTATATTTGCATGTGGAGAGTATGAATGACTTCCAATTTTGGTTATGTTTATATTTACAAAATTTCATAACTTCTTTGTGAAAAGGAACCATTCAGGAACAATTGATAATACTGGCCAAAATGACACTATTTAAAGGTTTACAAATATTTAGATGCTTCCAAATTTGGTAAGTTACTGATTGTATGACTGGAAACTGCCGATAAGAACATATAACATGAGCACTGTTTGACTCATCAATCCTGCTGTTCTATTTAGTTTGCAGATATAGTAGTGAAATACAAAAATATAAGTATGGCATTATGTCATTTTTATTTTTACTATTGAGTACTATTTCATTGTTTATTACTTTATGCTACTTCAAACAAGAGCTACAGAAAGGTGGTGGAAAGAGCTAAAGTTTGTGGGAGGAATGTTTCTTATGTTGAAGTCATCTGTTTTGTAAAACTTACCAGTAGTTGGGTATAAATGAACTTGATATTTAATCACATTAATTTCTTCATGTGCTTTAGCTCATTATGACTTTTTAGTTTTCACAAAGACTGAAGTTTGAATTACCAGTTCCATTTTCATCAAGTCTTTGCATGCTATGTTCAGTGTTTATGGTTCAATACATTCTCAGGACTGAAAAATTATATTTTAGGATAAAAAATGATGCCCCTTAATTATTTTAATAATGAGAAGACACCTAAAAAAGGAGTGCCAAAACTACAAATGAAGAAAACCTCATTGCAATGAAAATAGTCTGGGTTTCCCAAATGCATAATTAATTGAACATAAATTAAAATTTTAGCTTAATCATAAATTCAATTTTGACATTAAATTTTTTTGAAAACAGATTAAATACAACTGAAAGTGTCACTTTATTATATGTTTGAGTGTATAGATATTTTACCCTTTAAAAGTTTTATGGTTTGCAAAGATTTTTACATGCAGTGCTTTATATAATTCTTGGTATGAATCTGTGAGATGGGTAAGGCAGACATGGTTTACTATTTGCTTTCATTAATATAAAACCTCTTATAATAAGACAAGTATTTATGTACTTGATATTTGTATATAAGTAAAGACATGGCATTCTCTACTCTAGTTTCATCTAAAACTCCAACAGAATGAATGAAAAATTTGGAGATAATAAACATTCTATTACTTCATGTAGGTTTAGTACCTTTTGTCATTACAGCCCTTGTCTTGTAGCTGAGGTCTATAAAATGTGAACAACACTCACTAGATGGTGCTAATGAGACACAAAATAGTGAATTGTCAACCATTGTCAGAAAAGATTTATTATAGAGCTTAGTAATAAGAATGTTGGCGGCAAAGAAAACCTGAACACAATGTCTCTCATTTGAGGAGTGCTGATGCCACATCAAATTATTTTAGAGATTTATTCAATCCCTACTTTATACTCAATTTCAAGATAATGCTTATTTTATCTTGTCTACCATATTATCTTTGAAAATGTAAAGTACCTTCTTCCACTGAAAACTAAGGCTCTTTGTTTACACACATGCGCGCACACACACACATACACACACACACACACACTGAGTTTTAGCAGAGTGCAAGGAGAGGGAAAATTATGGTGATTTCTATAAATACAAAATATGGAATTGAAATTGCAATCTTGGAAGTTACTAAATCTGAAGATTGCTAAATCTGACATTACTAAATCTTACTAAATCTTGTTTTTCTTTGAGAGATAACTAGATCAGTTACATGTCAAGCTAAAATATTCTTTCTAAGTTGGAAAGTTTCCTTTGTTTTGAGTTCCACTAAACATTAAGAATGAACCTGTTGTTACCCATTTTTTTTTTTCATATGGGCTATTGTTACTGGTGCAAGGTGGTATCTCATTGTGGTGTTGATTTGCATTTCCCTGCTTGCTAGTGAAGAGCATTTTTTCATGTGCCTGTTGGCCATTTTTATTTCCTCTTCAGAGACGTGTTTTTTATTTTTTTTTAGTTTTTCTCCCCATTTTTTGACTCGACTTCTTGTTTTGTTTTTGCTAAGTTGTCTGAGTTCTTTATGGATCTGTGTTATCAAACCCTTATCATTTTTGTGGAGGGTAAAAATTTTCTCCCATTCCCTTGGGTTTCTTTTTCTTTTGTCTGTTGTCTCTTTTGTTGCTTTTTAGTTTGATGTAGTCCCAGCTGTTTGTTTCCCTTCATTTTTTTGGCAGTTGTAGATATATCCAGAAATAGATCTCAAGTGCTGGCATGGATGCAGAGAGAAAGGAACACTCTTACACTGTTGGTGGGGATGTAAACTGGTCCAGCCACTATGGAAAGCAGTGTGGAGCACTCTCAAGCTAATGAAAATGGAATTACCACTTGACCCAGCAATGGCTCTTCTGGGAATCTACTCTAGGAGACTTCAATACTTATGTAAAGGGACACCTGTACTCAGATGTTTATTGCAGCAATATTTATAATTGCAAGGACATGGAAACAACCCAAATGTTCCAAAACAGATGAATGGCTGAAAAAGATGTGGTATATGTACACAATGGAATATTACTCATCAATTAAAAATTACAAATGGCGGCCAGGCGGCTGCGGCGCAGGAGGAACTGAGGGCCACAGCGGGGCGGCAGGCGCCATGGGCCGCCTGCACTGCACTCAGGACCCGGTGCCCGAGGCCATGGCCGGGGACATGCAGCAGCTGAACCAGCTGGGCGCACAGCGTTCTCAGTGCTCACAGAAGTGCTTTTCCGCTTCCTGACTGAACCCAAAGAGGTGGAGAGGTTTTTGACACAACTCTCGGAATTTGCCACCAGCAATCAGACTAGTCTTGGCCCCCTCAGGAGCATCGTGAAAAGCCTCCTTCTGGTTCCAAATGGTGCGTTGAAGAAGAGTCTCTCAGCTGAGCAGGTCCGGGCTGATTTCATAACTCTGGGTCTCAGTGAGGAGAAAGTCACTTACTTTTCTGAAAAGTGGAAAAAGAATGCCCCTACCCTGGCTCACTGGGCCATGGGACAGACTCTCATGATTAACCAGCTTATAGATATGAAGTGGAAAGTTGGAGTGACATCTGGGAGCAGTGAACTGGAGAAAGTGGGAAGTATTTTTTTACAATTAAAGTTGGTGATTAAGAAAGGAAATCAAACTGAAAATTTGTATATAGAACTAACTTTGCCTCAGTTCTACAGCTTTCTGCATGAGATGGAGCGAGTCCAAACCAGCATGGAGTGTTTCAGGTGACTTCTGGGGCCTGCCCTGTCCCCTTCCCTTCCCTGGGTGACAGCTTAGAGGCATCCAGCTCACAGTCCTGTGGGGTGCCCCATTCCGCTCTAGCTTCTTGGGAGCACAGGTGCAATGATTTCTGAAAAACAACAGGATTAAGTACTTGAAAAGCTGTACACAATTACCCTGTAAACTCTTTGTTAAGAAACTTCCACTACTGCTTGTCTCCCAGGACACTTGTAAGATATTCAAACCAGCTTCAGCATCTTACTGCAGAGGAGGAAATTCAGTGAGTCACTTCCCCATCAGAGTTGGAGAGACAAAAAAAGCTCATCACCCTCCCCTCAAAAGAGCCAGGGTTTGCCTATGGCTGAGGAGGAGGAGGAGGATGGCCTTACACTGCTGGGGGCACTCTGAATGACAGGGTGGAGGGCACCCAGTGATGTCGCCACATATTGCGTGGTGGTGGTGCATTGCTTACCAGTTTTTGTTTTTGTTTTTGTTTTTCTGAGACTAGGTCTTGCTATTTTTGCCCATGGAACCACAGGCTCACCTTGCCCGGGGTACCATGGACTCAAGCAATCCCCAGCCTCAGCTTTCCAGGTAGCTGGGATTACAGGCGCGTGCCACCACGCCCAGTTCTATTTTTTTGGAACTAGGTCTCGCTACGTGCCCTCGGTGGGACTCAAACCGTGATCCCTGGCCCCGGCCATGGCTTCCTAGGCTGCTGCTTACAGGCATGCGCCACCATGCCTGGCCTTCGTTGCTTACCAGTTTTTAATGGGACATGTGTGTACCAGCACATGCTTGGTCCCCTCTGAAAAGAACTTGAGGCTACGTCCTGCCCTCATTTCGGTTCTGCCCCATCGTTTTGTAATGAGACTGTTTCAGCTTGTTTTGGTACAGGGTCATTCCCTGTCATTTAGATGATGAATAAAAAGGTTCTGAAGAAAAAAAAATTACAAATTGGATGAATTTGAGATAACATGGATGGACTTTGAAGAAATCATATTAGCAGAAACAAGTCAGAAAGAAAAAGACAGAATTCAAATGGTTTCACTAATATATGGGACATAGGAAAAGCAAAGAAAAGGACAGGAGGGAAAGTCAAAACAAGCTAACAACCAAACCAAGCTAACAAACCAAACACCTAGAATATTCCACCGCAGTCTATTTAATCCTGTCTTCACTTTGCTTCCTATCATCCACCATCATATCCTCTGGTAGTCTAATTTCTGTAGTCAGATTTCCATTTATTTTGGTTCGGTTTGATAAATAGACTCTTTAGAAATAAGAACATGTAATTTAATTAGAAAGAGATGAAGTATCTGATTGCTTTGTCAATTTAAGAATCAAGCAACGTAAGAAACATTCTTTTATCTATTAGGAAGTACCTTGATGGCTTCTGAGCAAATTATTTGAGAGAGGTGAACTAAAAGAGAAAGAACTGATTTTTTAAAATTTATTTTCTTATAGTTTATTTTATTTTCTTAATTGATCGAACATATATCTATATTTTACATCATTGATGAGTTGAATTTTAAATGAGAATTCAGTGGAGCTTACTAAGAACATGCTAAGGCTTATTCTATCAAGTAATATTTCTACATGGATCAAATTGTCTTTGGTAATTGACAAAAATGAACACTGAAAATTTTAGAATACCAGAAATACCAGAAATGCAGACATTTCTGGTATCCTAAATTTTTTATTATTCATTTTTAAAGAAGAAATCAGTCATCCCAATTTGATTCTGTGTTCTAATTTTCATAAAATGACCTACTTCATATATTTATAATCCTATTGGAAGCCTATATCAGCAAATTTCCTTTAATTGGACTAGTGTTATGAGATGAAACATAAGTGGTGTTCTAGTTAATCTTTTAATTATTATGTAACCAAAGCAACTGTTTTTTTTTTTTTTTAAGTTTCTTTAATCTTTGGGCTATAACAGCCAAAAAACAGATAAACACTAATCAGAAATTATTATTGTATTCATAGCCTCTTTCCAACAGAAACGAACTCTTTAGAGTAGTAGATATTGTTCCGTACGTGTCATAAATCAGTGGGCACATATCACTGAATTCAGGATACTTGTATATTATGGCCATAGCCACAAATGTTTAATCAAGTTTACACAGTTGAGTTGAAATGGTTTTCCAATGGCAGTGATCTTTTAAGATAGACAGTCACCTTTGCAGTAGGATCGTCACAGAAAATTTTAAATATATTTCTGTGCTCACACATTCTACGAGAGTCTAACTTATTTTGAGCTATCCATGGAACTGAAGATTTCAAGATGACTGATATGCATTATATCTCCTATTTAGAAACTTCTATTATTTAGTGGATTTATAGATTTTCTATTCATAAACTAAGCTGCAAACAATATAAACAAATGAATGGTCTTTATTTTGTACTCTTTCTTCTTTCTTGTTTATAGCATCTTTATTACTATGTAATTCATATACCATACCATTCACTCATTTAAACTGTACAGTTAAATGGCTTTTAATATATTCACAGTTATATAGTCATTGCATAATCATTTACAATATTTTTATATCTTTATGCCCATTGTCATTTCTTCTCATTTTCCTTCAACTACCCAGTCTCCGACAACTATTATTATTGAATTATATTTTTATTTATTGTTTTGCCAATATTTACTTCATATAATTTTGTACTTGGTTCTTAGGTGCATATGAGTTTACAATTTTTTAACAGTCTTAATGGTTTTTACTGTTATAAAATATTCTTCTTTATCTCTAGTTTCATCTTTGCTTAATGGCTATTTTATGTTTTAGTATAGCTCTCCAGCTCTCTTCTGACTACTGTACACTTATCTTTCCATTGTACTTGTATCTTTCAATCTCAAGTGTGTCCTATGCAGAGTTAGAACTGTGCTTTTATTCAATCTGATAGTCTTAACTTTTTGACTGAACTGTTTGATTCTGTTTTATGTTATTATTGA